>CBVK0100581339.1:0-11636 GCA_900067695.1 Picea abies
GGCCTTCCACGAACCTCCCAACCTTAGACCACACTGTTCATCAGCTCAACAGTGGATCACCCCCGAGCTGGGACTGAGCTCCACCCCAAGGCAAGGAATCCTAGGATAGGCTGAGGTTACAGGGAAGATAACACATACACATTCACCAGGAAGAAGCTATTCCAGGAATCTCCCATGCTCACTGCCCACAGACCCTCATTCCCCACATGCCTGTTCCACCCTAGGAGAGTGCACCTTCTCTATCACCTAGACAGTCCTCTGGCTGCCAGTCTCCCTTACCTTGGGTTGCAGGAACAGGCCGGACTGGAATTCTCCGGGCTCTATGGCAGCTACAGGGTTCCTTCTAGGATTCCTCTTCTCCCTCTGCACACTCTCTCACCTGGAGGAGTCGCTCATAGGCCAACAAGCCTCATGCAATCTAGTACTGTGTGGTCACAACAATCCATAGGAAACATAGACAAATGCTTCCAAAAATGGTTCAACAATCATTGGATGATCTCGCGGTGATGATTTCGGAACAGGCTCCAAACACAGGCTAGCTCAGCATTTCCCCTACAACCACAGGATGCTTCCACTCGAGTCCAGCACAGAGATTCTGGTTCAGGAATGCATTTCCGGGTTGCCTAGAACAGACACAGACTCATAGTTCGAAGCATGGGTGTACATGGTTTCTTCCATCAAACACAGGCTTAACGGCTTCATAGATGAATCAGTGTATCTGGTAGAGGTCGTAGCCCATTTCATGCTCAGAGGTTTGGGTCCGAATGGAGGAAGATTCCCCACCCACGGTTCAGTTTAGGCTTATATTTGCATGCACCAGGGTTGACACTTGTCACCTTGGGAACTGCATGTGTTCCATCCGTACGCCTTCCTTCCACCACTTGGGAATCACGGGTCCTTCTAAGAGGACTTAGGATAAAATAATGTGCATATGGATTTTTAGGAAATAATATTAAAATCTTATTCCAGGCCTAAGCCCCCTAGGCTACTCACTCAACCCTTTTCCCACCTTCTAGCCCTTGATCCCTTGGGCACTCTGTGGACGCAAATCCCCCATCACTCATTCATCGCGGTCGGTCTGCACTGGCAGTATTTATATTTTATTAATTGACCTGCATACATACAAGTACATCAACAGGCTCCTGGCCTTCAACACTTAGGCTCCCTGGCCTAACAAAACACATAAGCCTACAACTTATACAAAACTTGGCTCACCAGCCTATAGAACATATTTACAATTCTTTTCATATAACATGATCTGTAATGGGGCTCGGCCTTGGGGACACTACAGGTCTGATAGACCAATTTGGTCTTAGTGGACGTTAATCATCATCATCAACTAAGGCTCTAAAATAATCTTCATTTATCTAGTAATTATTGAATTTGAAGGGGGATAAAGGCTTCCATCCTTTGTACTCAAATTGAAAAAGGATGGGTAGATGGTGTGAGGATCCCCCACAACCCACCTTTTGGAGGGGCCTATTTGGCTAGTTGAATTTTTTTCCAAGTAATATCTCCCAAGTAAAACCTCTAGGCACTTCTCCTCATTTTGAGTATGGTACCCAAGATCAACCCTAGATTCTTTACGATGCAAGCCCATATCAACAATAGAAATAAAGACCATTACAAAAATATGTTGGCCCACGTTTTCTATTAAACCAAAAGTCTAACCTATTATTTTTTGATACAACCACCTAATGGATCCACGAGAGGCTATTAAACGATGTCACACATCTTGAAGGATGTGCTAACCACCAAGTCAACAATTCCCCTCTCAACACTAACTAAGTTACGGATAACCAACTTAGAGAACTCAAACCCACAACCTTTGGCTCTAATACCAATTGTTGGCCCACATTTTCCGTTAAACCGAAAGGTCGTCCTCTTAGTTTTAGATAAAATAGCTAGAGTTAATGGATCTAAGGGAGGTTGTTAAACCATGTTACGAGTTGTGAGTGAGGTGCTTACCATCGAGTCAACAATATACCCTTTAGTACCAACTAAGGTACTTGACACCAACGAGAAGACTCGAACCCTAACCTTTTCCTATAATACCAATTGTTGGCCCACATTTTTCATTAAACCAAAAGTCCGTGCTGTTAGTTTCTTATACAACAAAAAAATTTAATGGATCCACGAGAGGTTTTTAAACCATGTCACATGTCTTGAAGGAGGTGTTGACCAGCAAGTCAACATAATATACTTATTATGAGATCAACATGTCACTTACGTGAATAGAACCTAGGTGGGGAGGATAACACTCCATCCCAAAACCACTTGAGCTAGACCCAGTGGACATAGGTTATTGGGCTAAGTTGACCAAAGATGTAGTCGACTAGGTAGTTGAGTTAGTTGATCGACTTGTCAAAATGACTAACCAAGGTAGTGATGATAGTTACAACTACTTTCACTAATGAAAGCAATCAGGTTGTTGATCATATATTAACAAACATAGACATATATATGATATGTAAAGTGATTAGGTTGTTCATCATATATTACAAAAAAATACTTATTGTTGGTTCCATACTTACTCTTTCTCTTTCTCCTCTTTCTATTTGCATTTGCATGTATATTACTTTGTTGTATGTTATGGTTGAGTGACTATTGGTAATCTCTTTATTATGTAATCCATTATATTACAATGTTGGTTTCATTTTTGATATTACATGATTAAATACTTGTATGGTAGTTTCATGCATGCATAGATGTTGAGCAAAGAATAAATTCATGAGTGGTGGAAGAGAAAATTGGAGAACTATATAAATAATTACACTATAAGAAACTAGTTGAGACTTGCACAAGCCAGGGTGAAATTCTTCACAGAAACTCATGATCTATTTTTAGAATACATTTTGTGGAGATTAAGAAGGTTTTAGACATATTTTCACATGAAACATCAAACAGAGGACAAAAAAATATTGTTGAAGTTGATGAATGGAGGTTGAATGAACTTGTACAAGTGGGTCGAGAAGATAGAGGAATATTTTAGAGAGGAATACAATATTGAAGAAAAAATGTCATTGGATGACATCAAAAGGATATTCCATGAATGATTTTCATGATATATTCTTCTACATAGTGCCCACCCTACTACAAAATTCATTATTGACAAAGGAGTGAAAAAGATAGTTGAAGCATGATCCCCCTTTGAAATACTTATATGCATTGATTGGAAGAAAAATAAAGAAGAGTGGGAGTACTTCTTGAGAAAATAAATATGACTACAATGATTTCCATCATCAACCAAGAGTAAACTCAAGGTCGATGATGGGGGGGAAACTTCTCATGAGATGCCCCAAAGAATAAGAAAAACCCTAGTCAACTTGCATTGAATAAAAACCACACCAAGAGAAAGTACAAGAATGAAAAAGAGAGGAATTAAAAAAGAATAAAATGGGAGAAAAAAAGAATACACATTGAATGAAGAAATGATGAAAATAATTGCAAGAAGAATGCAACAATAAAATAACAATCAGCCAAAAAAATATTGAACGAGACAAGAGAGAAAGAACAAGATCTAAGATGTATAATGTTGGGGACTCTCACTAACATGGAAAATAAGAAGATATAGTGGAATGAAAAGCCTATGGAGTGATAAAATTATCTGAGTTGAGAGATGGAGATCATCTAGACATGGAAGTGGAAGAATCCCTAAGGGTTGTTACACATCAAAATTACTCACCTCAATAGTGTCACAAGTGTCATCATTACAAGTGTTAAGTGTCACATCTTGTCCACAAGTGTCACATCTTGACCACAAGTGTCGCAAGTGTCACAAACATCATACTCTCATATTTCCTATGTTGTGCCTCTAACGACATCACAAGGACACTTAAGACACCTCAAAGACTAGTTTTGAAGAAGAGAACTCAGTTGACAAGGAGTACAAACCTTTTTCCACTAAAAAAACCACTCAAATATCAAATTTGGAGGGAAGCGCTCCCCTATGCACTGTCAGGGAGTGTTAACTCTCCCTGGGATTCTTTGGGGGAGTGCTAAAACACTCTGTGCCCCATTTTGGGGAAGCACTACCCCTTTTTGAGAGAATTTTGGTTTGTTGAGACAAATGAGTGAAGAATCCACTCAATTTATGAAGGTGGTTGGATTCAAATTGAAGGTCAAGACAAGATCTTAGGGAATATCCTCAACTGAAGGAGAATAATCCTCAACTTATCCCAAATATCTGTCAAGTGTTTGGGCCTCTACAAGGTTATATAAGGAGACCTCCTCATGGTGAAAGGAGATATGGAGATTTAGAATTACACCAAACTTATGATCCCATAAGTGAGATGCCATTGAAGCACAATCAGTGTAGATTACTTGAGAAAAGGGGTTGGACAAGGAGAGCTGAAAGAAGATGATACACCTTCATCAAAGTATTGTAAGTACTCTTCATTTGTTCTCATTAATACATGTACATGCTTGGCCTATTTCTTTCAAGTTTATGTTTGTTTCACATGAACTTGTCTTCAGTAGATAGATCTGTATTTGAGATAATATCAGTAGAATAGGAAGCCCATTGTATCTTTTTTTGTTCTACAGGACCTATCAAGGAGCTTAGGATTGGAGCTCAACTTGGACTTTGTGAGGACAAACACCATTAACAAGGTACACATATTTATTCTTCCTCTTCGTATATTAGCTTAATTAGATCTAAAAAGGATGTCAGTGTCCACATTAAGAACTTTTCTGTCTTGGCCTTAGGAGTCTAGAGACCAAGAGGGAATCCGCTTGTCCGCAGGGGGATTCACCTGTAACAGAAATTAGTGACTCCACTGGGGAGGAGCTCTGATTTTTGTTTCCTTTCCTAGGTATTGTCTTGGATTTTTCTCATCATTTTACCTTCTCCATACTGTCTCTTTGATTCTTAGATCTGATTGATTGGCTCTTCATTTCATCATATTCAATTTGATTGATTGAGTTTGCTTGAGTTTTTGGGATTTTTTTTGAAATTTTGAAGCCTAGCTCTCCCTTTCCCTTGATATCAGAGCGTTAACACTCCTTTTTTGTATTACGCAGAGCATTGGAATGCTCTAGTTCCCTTTACATCAGAGCGTTGCCCATTTTTTGTGAGAAAGTTTCTAGGATTTTCACTCTCTGGATTCATTTCTTGATTTTGGCACTAACTCGGGAGTTTTACAATCTCAGTTCATCTTGGTATTGGCCTTATACACCCTATTTTCTAAGAATTGATCATATTTTGTTTGGAAATTTGACATTTTCTTTCCTTTCCTTGAAGTCACTCTTAGTCTTTGATGATCTAGAGTTAACTTGTGTTTTATTCTCATTTATCTGACTAAGTGGAATCTTTTGTGAGGAAATCCAAAGGTCCGTGAACCTTTCCATTTGATATTTGAGGTCAGTTTTCCATCATTTCTCTTTTTTTTGAGGTTTTTGGTTCTTGTTTTCAAATTTAGTTATCTTTGTCTTTCTTGTTTAATCACGACGAGAGTGTATTTTTGTTTGTGTGAGGTTTTCTTCTGATTGTTTAATCCTGAAGTCTGATTGACATTAGAAGTTTTACATCTCATTATCATTCATATATAAGAAAAAGGACATATTTTAGTGATTGGTTTGGATATTAGAAGGCATTTCTGAAATTGTTTAGCATTATATTAGATTTGATTGAGAAACAATTGTACGAGGATGTTGCATCTTAGTGTTTGATAATGAAAAGAACTTTCTCTCTTTCCCTTAAATAGGCATTCATTGAAAGACAAGACTGCTTATCATTTTCTTGTGCATTTTTTTGGAATTGAGTCATAATACCACCAGTTTCACTTTCATACACCCTTGAGTAAAGAACAGTTGTAAAATTATCGCTAATTATAATTTATCTAGAACATTTTTGTTTTTAGAATCTTCCACCAACATTAGACTAGGACTAGTACTTTGGATTAGGCTATGAGTAAAACTCTCCAAAGTTTTTCAAAACAAACGTTAGCATCTTGCGATAGGGAGAACAAATCCAATTGTCGTATAATCTTTCTGGGATCCCCCTCTCACATAGGGGTTACACACGAGGTCACGTTCGGGATAGCTACAGAGATTATCCCTCCGTGGTTTGACTATTTGTAGTGGTCAGATCATATATTGGGGGTCACTTGAGGGTATACCCACGATTATGTGTGGGATCCTCTCGAGTTGATTTTGGACTTGTTATCCTGGCTCCTGCCCATACGTTCGAACTGGATTTTCAACTGTACCCACCTAGGGGTTGACTGCAAGTTGGTTTCATTAGTAGCCACAATCTTTATGTACTTACACAGGGTGACGGTGAAGGGAAGTCTTCCCTATACCTGAAACATATGGTGGTCAAACTCACTTAGGCTTCTTGGAGGTTAAATCCACAATTACTGCATGGAAGCTTGCACCAAGGCGTAATTCCATTAAGCAGGTTGCCATCGTAACTGTTCCACCATATCCTAGCCCCTTATTGAATTGATCACGCAATGTTGGATTTCATCACCAACTGGTATGGTCATCAAGAGAAGGTTCTGTTTTCTTGATTTTGATTCCTAGATTTTATTAGCGTATGCTATTTATTTTCTTTAGTTGGCCCTAGATTTTCAGCATGTGCTATTATTATCCAAAATTGAGCTTGTAGATGATAGAGGTCTTCGTCAATCACGTAGGATGCAAGGGATACCTCTAGAAGGCTACCAACCCTTACTTCCTAACCCTCCATAAGACAACTACCATGGAGAGGTAGAAAATAAATTTGACACTGGGAGTTTTGTTGCTCCTCTGTTAGACAATCCAGAAGGTGCTTTGGTTGTAGTTGAGAATCCCACTCCTCACACTAAATCTATGACAAAAACCTCTCTCAAACCACTTTTTCTTCGTTTAGACTCCCTTGGGAATGTCATAGAAGAAGAGGTCCCACAGTTACCTAAGAGAGCATTTACCGAAACATATATGGGATCCACAGAACCAATCTTTGGTGATGAGTATAGGACTCCTATTAGTGCTACCACTGCAGTAGATAGAAATACCACACTTGCGCATTCTGTATGGAGGAATTCATCAAGATGCGATCTCTATGAGCATTTTGAATACATTCGACAACCCTTTAATCCTCATGACCCTCCTGTTGAAACGGGACCATCCGGTCAAACTATGAATCACCCCATCGATCAAGTCATTAACCCTATTGTTACGTTAACACAAGTACATCCTAATGCTAGACTCATCACCTCTACTCATTCCCAAGGCACTTCGATCCCTACCCCCACTTTTACAAACTTTCACTCTACAAATCCACATGTTCTACATTATCTTGCTGGGACATATTTGCACCAGAGAATGCAGACCCTTTCCATCCAAATACAATTGAATAGAGGGAAACCACCATCTAGTGGACCTATCCCTCCTGAAAGACCACCATCCTATGGTGGGCCTACCCCTTCCGGGGGACGACCCCCTTTTCATGTTCCTTCCGAAAGGCAACCTCCCTTTGCCAGTCATACCCCGATCATTAATCCATCACTAGTAGGGGGACAACCTTCGTTTGATGGAAACCCTTCAAAATACCCTTAAAAATCCTAAGGAGTATCTTAGGGAGGCACATTTACCCAACCCATCATTGGGGGGCACTCATATCATATCCCATAAGGAGGAGTATCAAATCCTGTTCCTTCTAGAACATATTATGGACAAGCTTATCCAGGCATCCCAAACACCACCTAGAGTCCTCAAGGACAACAACCTTATCCTTCCCAAGGGTCTAATGTTTATCCTCCCCACGGGCCTAATGTGTATCCACCTCCGGGATCTAGTTCTTACCCTCCTTAAGGGAAAAACTTTTATCCTCCTTATGGGAAAGCAAATGACCCAGCTTATAATGCTCAAAACCCACCGGGTTCTACAAATGTTTCTCAGCCATCATCGAATCCTTCTTATTCTGGTCAGCAAAAACCATATGTAGGAGGACTTACTAGTTACAATTATCCACCTAACCCAGTTTATGGTCCTAATGGTGTTCCTATGCCACACCAGTATCATCCACAAGTTAACCAACAACTACCTTTCCTTGCGACATTAGATCTTCCAGACTTGTCTCGATTAACCAATGATCCTATTTTTCATTCACTGGTTTGGCCAGTTATTCCAGCTAAACTTCCTTATGATATTCCAAAATTTGATGAAAAACTTGGAGAAGATCCAAATAACTGTGTGATGACTTTCCATTTGTGGTGTTCATCAAACTCCCTCATGGATGATTCTATACGTTTGCATATTTTCTAGTGAACACTTACAGGATCTACAACAAAGTGGTATATTGAACTACCACATGCCTCTTTTCATGATTTCAACTCCCTTTCCATGTCTTTCCTCACACACTTTCAACTACCTATTCTCTATGAGACGGGTACTGAACTCTTGACCTCCCTTTTTCAAACTGACTCTGTGCATATCTCTGACCATATTCATGAGTGGAGACGACGAAGAAGGATGATCAAAGAAATCATTCCTGACCAATTATTGGCATAGTGGTTTACTAAATCAATTTTACCCCCGATCGCTCATGATGTCACTATGGGTGCTGTAGTCACCGAGGAAGAAACCATTGCTCGGGCTTAGTACTTAGATTTGGTTTATTCACAATCAGGTACTTTGTATGAGTTTCTCCCGAATGTTGCTCAAGCTAATGCCAACCCATCCAAGACGTCATCCTCATTTCATGTGCACGATGTTATCGGTTCCGTAAAAAATCAATCTACTTCCCATTTGACTGGAACTACAAATCGATCTGCTTCGACGCTCACTCCTAGTTCAACCACACTCTCCTCTACCTCCCCCAAAATGCAGATCTCTGAGGTGAATGTAGTTCAATCTACCCCTTCACAATAATCCAGAGGTAAAAAGAAAGAAAAAAATAAACCAAAAAATACTAATAAAAATGAAAAACCAAAAAATCAAGCTCAAACACCTGCTATCGAAAAGAAACCACAGCAGAAGCTAAAATTCCCATGTATCATTTGTGGTGACAATCACTACACTTGAGACTATCCACATCGCGATGAAGTGGAAAAACATTTCCGGGGAAATTCACAACCCACTGTGCTTACTCAACGTTTTCCATGGAATCAATCCATGGTTTCTCAAACCTCCTCTCCTGGGGGCACTTCTAGCCATCCTCATGATGAGGCCTCAACAAGTGCCCATATTTATATGTTTAATGGGATTAATTTGACCACTCTCTCTATGCCATATGACACACTAGTTAAACTTGACAAAGGAAAAGTCACTAACGGTACCTATACTTTACCGGATCCATCACCGTCCTTCATTATTCCTCTGTCTAGACCACTTCAGATTGAGGAACCTATGCTCAACTCTATCTTACGCCCTCCTAAGAGCACTATCTGTAAATCTACCTTTAATCCTAGTTCACGTGCCACCCATAACTACAACATTTTTGAAGATTTGGCTCAAGCACCGTGTGCTATGTCTGCATTAGAAGTTCTACAACACTGCCCCAGCCAATGTAGAATGCTCTTGGATATTATTGACACTGTTGATCCTGATTCATCCAACGATATCATGTTTAACTTGGACAATTATACATCTAGACTCTCCCACCAACTTGCTTTCCAAATTGATGTGTTGTTCACAATCAACAAATTCACCGAACCATCTTGGATGAGGGAGACTCTACTTGTGTCATGTCTTTAGCATGTTGGAAAAGTTTAAAATCACCCGCACTCAATAAATCCCCAATGATGTTACATGCATTCAAAGGGCGAGGTTTTCATCCCCATGGGATTTTACAGTCCCTGCCCATTTAGTTGGGCAGAAAAATCGTCATTGTTGATGACGAGGTGGTCGATGCTCCCCTCAATTACAACTTATTACTTGGAATAAGTTGGTTTTATTTTATGACTGTCGTTTCCTCATCGATGTTTTGATGTGTACAATTTCCTCATCAAGGAAAAGTTGTCATTGTCAATCAGTTAGATTTTTGTACACCTGACGCTCGTGCTCCCGCTACCAACAATATTCCATTCTTTGGATATCACAAGATCATGTATGAAAGCGTTGGTGTTGGATTGCTGAAAGATTCTAGCCTTATGTGTACCTTCCCTACACCACTTCCACTGAATACACATCATATTTCCACCATCGATATGATTTCAACCATGGCTTATCAATCTTTGGAATCATCTGACCCTTGGATTGTACCTAGTCCTTTGGAATTCAATGCACTAGGTGACACCATGCCACTTAGTCCAACTGAAACCTCATATGTTGCTATCCAATCCACCTCTCTCTCCTCGGATGACCAACATCTCTTGGCACCTGATAGTTATTCGATGCCATCGTGGTTAAATTCCTTTTCATCTTCGATTGACTACATTTTGCCAATTTTTCCCTCTGATGAATCTATTATGGAAATGTTGAGCATTGACGAGATACCTCGGGATGATAACCATCATTGACCCTCTTTTCTTCCCCCTCATGAAGAAATTCAAGAAGATATACACTCTATCTTCCCTCCTGATGTTGATTTTCCATTGTCTCCCATGCCTTCAATTTCTGATGACTTAGATCTGGTAGTTGACATGGTGATCTCTTCAGTAGGGCTATTGGAGCATGATCTCCTTACCCCTAGCATGGACCTTGACATGTGTTCCATCCAGAGCATTATTCTTCCATCCAGTGAAGATCTCTTGGAAGCCATGACCAAGTTTTGTCCCTTGACATGGTGTCCTTCCAGAGCGTTATCCTCTTGGAAGCCTTGATCAAGAAGAGTTCATGAGCATAGTTTCACTTCTTTGTGGCATGGTCGTTAAAAAATGAAATAGAGGCCACGAGCATAGTTTCTCTTCTCTATGGCAAGCTCGTTAAAAAATGAAACAAAGGCCTTGAACATAGTTTTTCTTTTCTATAGCAAGCTCATTAAAAAATGAAACAAAAATATGGGGATTGAACCTGGAGCCTTAAGCATAGTTCTTTTCCTATGTCAAGCACATTAAAAAATGAAATATTCACCTCTACTATCAGGTCGAGTATTTCACTAGATATCGTAGATGTCAAGTCGAGTCTTTCATTAGATATCGTATTTGAACCTTCTTTTCATCCTCCTGTATCCTTTTTCTCCATCTAGTACATAAATTGGTGACAACCTCAAAGTCAGTGAATGAATTGAAGCTTGGGGGGGCATGTCTCCAACCTTTGATGATCATTCTAGAGTTAAGCCACTAGCTTTCAAGCTAGGGGCAGAGTATCACGCTTAGTCTTTTTTCTTTCTCATGATCGAAAAAACATGAGAATGTAACCGAGTAGACTTTTATCACTTTTTCAGACTCGTAAAGGTTATACAAAAAAGGAACCCCCTGGAGTCTTCTTTAAACTCTTTTCAAACTCTCTAAACGTGAAAAAATTGTCGAGTGATCTTGCTTCCTTTCCCACTCGTTAAAAGGTTTGTAAGGGCATCTTTTGAGTGATAATTTATCTCTTTTTCAGCCTCGCAAGACTAACATTATGAAAGAGGATAACATTGGAGTCATCCTTAAGTTGTTTTGAGACTCTCTAAATATGAAAACCACCAAGTTTACCTTCTCTGGACTCGTTAAACAATCATGTGAGATCGGAAGAGCGGTTCAGCAGGAATGCCGAGACCGATCTCG
>CBVK0100581340.1:0-11636 GCA_900067695.1 Picea abies
TTAACCATGCAATTCAACCAGGAGGTCCACCAATATAAGTTCTCAGGCATCATCACCAGTTCACCTAAGATCATTAGTTCCCATCGCATGGAAAAGCTACTCAAAAAAGGTCATTCTGGTGTTATTTCCCAACTCCATGCCATACAAGCAACAGAGACACCCTCGGTGTCGCAAGACCTCCAATCCATCCTTTCTAAACATCAAGTCATCTTTTCCACTCCCCAGGGACTCCCTCCTTCCTGTGGTGTTCGTGATCATTCCATTCCCCTTGTACCAGGAAGCCTCCTTTCATTTGTATCGTCACCCCTTTTCCCAAAAAAATGAAATTGAGAAAATGGTCCAGGAACTCCTTAATGCAAGTGTTATCCACCCTAGTACGAGCCCCTACTCTTCTTCTGTGGTCATGGTCCTGAGAAAGAAGGTTCTTGGTGAATGTGTCTTGACTTTCGTGCCCTCAATAAACTTACCATTAAAGACAAATTTCCCATTCCTGTCATTGATGACCTCTTGGATGAATTGAGTGGCACCCAGTTCTTTAATAAACTTGATCTTCGTTCTGGCTACCACCAGATACGTATGAAAGAGGAAGATATTCCCAAGACTACCTTTAGAACTCATGAGGGCCACTATGAGTTTTTGGTCATGCCCTTTGGCTTGTGTAATGCCCCCTCCACCTTCCAAATCCTCATGAATCATGTCTTCCGTCCTTTTCTCCGTCATTTTGTCTTAGTTTTCTTTGATGATATCCTCATCTATAGAAAAACCTGGACAGACCATATTGCTCATGTGGATCAAGTTCTCCATCTACTATCTCAGCACCAACTTTTCCTGAAACAATCTAAATGTGCTTTTGGTGCCTCAGAAGTCGAGTACTTGGGTCATCTGGTTGGAAAGGATGGCATCAGGGTGGATCCTAGAAAGATTGAATCCATGCAAGACTGGCCTCACCCAAAGACTCTCAAAAGATTGCATGGATTTATGGGTTTAACAAGTTATTATCGCAAGTTTGTTAAGAATTATGGAAAGATTTTAGCACCTCTCACTGCACTCCTAAAAAAGAACTCTTTCACCTGGACTCCAGCAGCTACTCAAGATTTTCAAACCTTGAAGATGGCCATGTTCACCACTCCAGTCCTGGCCCTTCCTAATTTCACAAAGACTTTTGTCTTGGAATGTGATGCCTCGGGGAAAGGAATTGGTGTTGTCCTTATGCAAGAGGGTCGGCCTTTGGTCTTTACCAACAACTAACTGTCTGAAATAAATCTGGGCAAATCAATCTATGAAAAGGAAATGTTGTCCATTCTACATGTCGTTGATCTATGGTTCCCTTATCTATTGGGGCAACGCTTCCAAATTAAGACAGACCATCAAAACCTCAAGTATTTTCTGGAACAACGCATTTCCTCCCCGGAGAAACAAAAATGGGTGACTAAGCTCTTTGGATATGATTATGAGATCATTTACAAAAAAGGAAAAGACAATGTGGTTGCGGATGCACTTTCCCAAAAATATGAAGATGAAGGATCCCTTTTTTCTCCTTCCTTCATTGTACCAGAGTGGCTCCAAGTTGTTTGCCAGGAATGGCTACAAGATCCCAAAAGTTCGGATCTGATCCAACAATTGCAGTCCAATGCTCCAACTTCCCCAGGGTACTCTTGGCTCCATGATGAGCTTTGATACAAAGGCTATTTGTATTTAAGTAAACAATCAAAACTTAAATCCACGGTACTTTCTGAGCTTCATGCTACACCCATAGTGGGGCACTCCGAGTTCACCAAAACCTATGACAGGGTCAAACTCCCTTTTTTCTAGGATGGTATGAAACAAGACATTCGTAATTTTGTAGTTGAATTTGATGTGTGTCAATGCAACAAGGGAGAAACAGTCAAATCTCTAGGCACACTACAACCACTTTCGATTCCACCTACTATTTGGAGGGATATCTCTATGGATTTTATTACAGGCTTACCCAAATCAAAAAATAAATCAGTCATCATGGTGGTTGTTGATCTCCTTTCCAAGTATGCTCATTTTTGCACTCTTCAACACCCATTTACAGCATCCACGGTGGCTCAACTTTTCATGGATCATGTCTTCAAGCTTCATGGCATGCTGCATTTTATTGTTTCTAATCGTGACCCAACTTTCACCAACAATTTTTGGCAATAATTGTTCAAGCTACAAGGCACCCAATTGCATCTCAGCACAGCTTATCATCCCCAGATTGATGGTCAAACGGAAGTTGTCAACAAGTGTCTGGAAACATATTTGAGGTGTTTTACCTCAGAAAAGAAAAATCAGTGGGCTCAATGGTTACCCCTAGATGAATGGTGGTATGACACTTCATACCATACAGCTACACAAATGACTCCTTTTGAAGCGGTATATGGACAAAAGCCACCTTTAGTTCTCTCATACTTACCTGGTGTCTCGAAGGTCCAGGCGGTTGACCAAACGCTTACAGTTCGAGAGGCTATTCTCTGTACCCTCAAAGAGAATTTGGTCATGGCACAGAATTGCATGAAGCAACAAGCAGATCAAGGTCGCTCTGAACGTCAATTTTCAGAAGGGGATTAGGTGTTTCTTTGATTACAACCTTACAAGAAAAATTCCCTCAAGCCCGAGCATTGTCAGAAGCTAGTGCCCAAATTTTGTGGTCCTTATACCATTCTCAAGCATGTGGGACAGGAGGCCTATCAGTTAGATTTTCCCATTCATTAGAAGCTACATCATGTTTTTCATGTTTCATGCTTAAAGAAGGTGATTGGAACTAAGTGCCAAATTCAAACCAACCTTCCCGAGTTAGCCGAAGAAGGATCCATTTGGCTATAGCCACAAGAAGTTTTGGACTAGTGTGATCGTTGCTTGTGTCAGAGGACCATCAAGGAAGTGTTAGTCCAGTGGAAAGATACAACTCCAACAGATGCCACCTAGGAACCAACTACCATTCTGCAGCAATTTCCACATCTCAAGCCTTGAGGACAAGGTTGTTTTTAAGGGGGAGGACATGTTAGGGTCCTAACCCGCACATAGGTAGGAAAATATATTCAGATGTAATAAAGGTCAATATTAATAAGGCCCTGCAATAAAATTGAATAAGTCGAATGTAAGAAGAGCTAATAGAAGCTTTCGCTTCTAGAAGGATCTTCCTCTAGATGCTTCTTTTGATAGACATATTTAGTATAAATAGGAGTCGAGGGTATGAGAACCCTAGATTGGATATTATTGTAATAGAGCTCTGCTCGACTAGAGGTTGCCCCCTCGAAGAGGCCCATGAACATTTCTCTCAGAATCAAAGTGTTATTTCTGTGTTATTCTTATATCATTTCTGTGTTATTGTGGTGATTGTTCTGGTTATATTGTTGTTATTCTGCCATTTCTAGCATTTTGTTTCTGTTCTTCATACTTTTTATATCTGATATATTACAAGATATATTTCGGAAGATGCAAGGAAGTGATGACTTCCTTCCTTCATGATTGAGGATGTTGCCTCTACATCCAGTAAAAAAGATATAATTATCTTTATATTGTTTCTAGTGCTTCTATTAATAATATCTACATTATGGCAAGCATAGTTGATAATAGAAATAATCAATATTAGGCTTGACACCAATTACAATTCTTGTGGCAAAGTGAACATAATTAATTACATGTTTTTTTTCGAGAATACTACTTCAATATATATGAAAAAATAAATATAATCTATAATATAATATCCAAACAATATTATTTTAATACTTGAAATTGTTGGATTACTGAGAGGGGGGTGAATCAGTAATAGAGAAATTTAATCCTTTTTAACCATATAATCGAAGTGTTATATCAATGAAGCATTATCATCCAATAACTGCAGAGTAAATAAGAAATGAACAAATGAGCAATCATACACATACATAGTACACCAGTGTTTTACATGGAAACCCAAAGCAGGAGAAAACCACAGAATGTTTTTTCTTATATGTCTTGAGCTACAACCTGAGGGAAGCTCCAACTCCCCAATTCTCTGGCTACAACCAGAAGGAGGCTACAACCCCCTGTGTTCTCCGGCTACAACCGGAAGGTGGATACAACCACATGTCCTTGCCCCGTCCAACCACCCTGAAGTAGAAGTAGAATGATGGAACCAATGTCACACTATCATTGTGAGATATACCATTGTAAACCTGTACCAATAAACTTGAACCATGTGTTAGTATCCAGATACTAAATTTTCAATTTTATCCTTGTTGCAAGAATGGGGTTATTCTCGTAGCACCGAGAAGTGTTGTTCCTAAGAACTAGTATTGCATATGCCAGAAATAGTGCTGAGATTTTAACTTGCCTTGTTGGAGAGAGCAAAATTTATTGGCCGGGAGACAATCTCCAACACCTACAATCAAAACACATATCAGTATTAGCACAATCGTTGAGATTTCATTTTCGCATATTCATGGTTCCTTAGTAGAGATGTCTCAAGATACGATGGCCAAAAAAACAAATAAAAGGAGCCTACGAAGTATCAAAATTCTATGTTCATGCATTGATAATATTATTGATTTTAAGTTACTTTAAGGTTTTTATCTTTTTTATATATGGAATAAAAATGCATTTATGTCATAAGAACAATAGCAATGAAAGAGAACGCCAATTGGTAAGGTGACCACAGGTGTCAAAGGGTTTGATCACAAAGAATCCAAGTGTTAAGGTAAAAGGGCAGCACAGCTAGATATTCATCTTATTGTAAATTTGGTTAATTTATGTATTCACACATCAACAACATCACACCAAGCCACGATGAGGAGGGGACCAAGTCTCATGCACTACAAGTCGATATTTATAAGAACTACTGGGATATTTAAACATATGTGGTTGTTTTTCACCCGATACATGCGAGATATATCCCAAAAGCAGAGTTAAAGTGCACCATCACAACCCGGGGTCCAGGAGCCTTCTCATGGATCTATTCATGGTCTTAGAATTAATCTCAGCACTGAGTCATAGGGATTAGGTATCAATCAAGTGCGCCACCGAGCATCATCCAGCGCTAGTAATCTCTCGTGGGTTCACACTTGTTAGTTACAATAGTACAAACGCATAGCATAGTTAATAATTTTTCTTGCAAAGTATGGTTAAGGAAGTCGCCCTTGTATCTTTATGAGGTAGAGGAAAACTGTGAAGGAGAAACTAAAATGCGCCAATATAAAGCTTTAAAAATAGAGAGAAGCATCCCTTGGTAATATTCCCACTATTTCTTTTTGTGACACCGATTCTCCAATGAAACATGTTGACATTGGTATTTCTATGAATAATAAGGGCAATCAGAGTATTGGTTGTCTATTTTGGATGTTGGCAAGGATGGTTTTACAGATGCGAGGAACAATTGCCCCAGGTCGTAAAAGGGATGTCATGGTTGACTTGTTCTTTTACAGGGAGCCAAAGGAAGCCAAGGGAGCATGAAGAGCATTCTGTCAGGCTTGCTAAAGGCTTCAAGGAAGCAACTATCATGTCTGAAATTTGAAAGTTAGATGAAGCTCTGAAGAAGGAAAACATTTCTTAATATGATTTATGTGGTAGACCTAAGAGCATGTACAACATTTGATTTAATATGCCGAGATTTGATGTAATCCATGACCTATGTGGTCTTCAACTAATTGTCTTGGATGATAAGGATTGCTATGCTACTCTGCAGATTGTTCACCATTATGTCCAAATATGCCTGGGAAGCTTTTATGTGATTCATTGTGTATGGGCTGCAACAAAAGCTTATTCAGATCCATCAACTGTGCTTTCATCTCATACACCTTATGGAGTTTATGTTTTTGATGATTTTTAAGAAACATATGCATGGTTGAGCCACAATACTGATAAGAATGACAAGGTTGCAATCTTGGAGCAGCAATCAAGATGTTATTTGAGTGTGTGCATTGCAAGCAGGAAAATATATGAAATTGGAGTTCATGATAATACACATGGGTGCCATGAAAATAATAACTCCTCGACTTGGAAACCTTGAGAATCTTTTAATATATTACATAAAATGCCTTCTCAGTAGAAAGATGAAGATTTCTTCTTCCTAGAAAGAAACAAAGTAGGGCAGCCTAGTTAAGCAATCAACAATTTTACAGTGGAAAACAAGTGGCAGCATATCAATTCGATGAGCATCTCAAGGAGGGAATTCACAGGTGGGAAAATTTTCAGTCAAAGGATTATTTCTAGGACATGCGACAGACAGTCAAAGAGATGGAAATCAATTTTTATTTCTAGGTGGCAGTTTAAGAGTTGAGTTAAGTTTTGATAAAGATTTTATTCCTTGCATTTAGGATTTAATTCCTAGTTTTAAATAAGACAGTTTTGATTTAGTTGGACATATGGATTTTCAGATCCATCTCTTTAGGATCTAATCTCACCTTTTGTAACTAGATTAGATTTAGTAGATATTCGATCCCTTATTCAAGGATCTAAATTAATCATTGTAAGACTATAAAGACAAAACATTTCGACAGTGAAGTAGGGAGGCCCGAGAGGGTAAGGCCTGAGAAGAATTTGATGAAATAGCATCCAGTCTGAGTTATTGTAAGCTTGAGGGCATTGTATTTCTATGATCACTTTTGACAATGGAGATCTATGACATTTGTTTTTATCAGATCATGATTTCTCTCATTTAAACATTTTTTTTCCATCTTCCTTTTTTTACATTTTGTTTTTCGTCTTACTTGAAAGAATTGCAGACATTGAGAATCAATGGTTGCTCATGGATGATAGATTCCTGATTGGTAAATATTTTGCTGTGACTGCCTATTATTCATGTGTTTTGTTTCAAGTACAGTTGCATCTGTTTGACAAAGAGAATCTTGGTTTGATGAGGTGTTCTACTTTTTGTTTATTCCCTATTCTTCTACCCATTTACATATAAATGTCTTATCTGATATATAATTCAATTGCCTTCGATCAACAAGGTGTTTACTTGACTCCATGCCCAATGGTGTTTTTACTGTTCTGCATTTAAGCATGTTTCTCGTATTCTTTCTCTTTCCATCTACCTGATCCACCTTCTTTCAAAAAACAAAACACATCCTTATTTATAAAATCATTGCAATAACTGAAGATGTGCTAGGCTTGACCCTATAGCAGTCTAGGAGTAACTTCTATCACTAACACCATGCATCAACCTGTACCTCAACCTATAATCAACCTGTGCCGTAAACAAGTGCATCAACCATGCACCAACCTGTATCTCAAACTGTAATCAACCTGTACCATAAACAAGTGCATCAACCCTGTACCAAGTATGTACCAATCATATTTGAACTACTCATCAACTATGACTCATCAATATGTACCAACATCATCAACTATACACCTCATGTATGTGCCAACTCATCAACTACTTGTCTCAGCCATGTACTCAACATGTGCCTCAACCAAAATCCCTCATCAATTTCATCATCCAAATCTGATTTGTAGCTCTGTAATAGACCTGGTGTATATGATCACATTCCTGCTAACCTTCCTTAACTTTAACAACAAGAGACTAGCATTTTCATCAAACGTTTTTTTAGTCTCACATGCCTGGTTTTGGATTAGTCAACAACCCTAACTTGAAGTAATCATAACTTTGTACCTGTAATGTATAAATATCTGAAACTGATACACAATGTTCTTCAGTGTGTTTTATGCAATTCCTCCAGGTGTCACTACTTGGAACCTCTCAGAAAAGGAGCTATAGAAAAAATGGCATACCTTGCTGAATTCTAGATTATTCTAGAGAGAGACCTTGTAGAGCGTGCCCCACACGAAATATTTGTTGAATTGATATAAACCTATTACATAGCATAATACATATTGTAACCTAACCAAAACATGTTTTCTCACTGAATTTGGATCTGTTATGAAGAAGTTATGATGTTTTTACCCGAAACACCTGATTTTGACTAGTTTCAGGACTAGCCACAAACCCTATTTTCCACGGAGTGTAACTCCAAAAATACAATGACCCACCAGCTGAATTTGTTAACACAGATACTTGGATATTTTTATCAATGGAATAGAAATTTTATGGTCTGAATCATTATAGTAAAAAATTTATAGTGAAAATGGTGAGATGACCTGTAAATAATATACCTTAGAAAGCACCATCAAAAGAATTTATCCTTCCTTGAATTTCGGCCTTCTTTTCTTCACCTTCCCTTAGAAATTCGGCTTAGATATCCTTTGGTTACCTCAGAAAACTATAGATATTCAATACGCTCAAGTGTGTGTTAAATGAGAGAGCCTTTCCTCTTATTTATGCTCTCCAAGTAGCTTCCTTAAAAGCAACTGGCGCAAAAGTCTCTTCAAAGTCGATTCCTACAATATGAGCATATCCTTTACATACCAATCTAGCTTTGTTCCTTGTAACCTGTCCATATTCATTCAATTTATGCCTGAAAACCCATTTTGTGTCGATCACATTCTTATTTTTTGGTCTTGGAACCAATTCCCATGTGTCATTTTTCTCTATTTGATCCAATTCTTCATCCATGGCCTTATTCCAAAATTCATTCTTGTTGGCTTCTTCAAAACAGATTGGTTCAATTGTAGATAAGAGTGCTAGGTGTGTTTGTTTCGGTGAACTGATTCTTCTTCTAGTCTCAACTCCTACATCTTTGTTTCCGGTAATCTGATCTAAAGGATGATTCTTCTGTACTCGTTTACTAGGTGTCTTTAGAGACACTTGTTGAACTTGCTCTTTTGTTTTTGTCGAATTCTCTTCATATTCCTCTTCTACTTCCTTTTCATCTTTTGCTTCTTCTTCGGAAGGTTGTTCCATTGATTCATTTTCTTCTTCCTTTGATTCTGGTCTGCCTCTTTCATTAATTGTTATGTTGATGCTTTCCATAATTTTGTTCAATCTCAGATTGTAACACTTGTATGCTTTCCTTGTACTTGAGTAACCAACAAGTACTCATTTGTCCACACGAGAGTCAAACTTTCCCATTTTTCCATCTTCTCTTTTGATGTAGCATTTGCTTCCAAAAACTTTGAAGTGCGCCACATTTGTTGGTATTCCTTTCCATAGCTCGTAGGGAGTTTTGTCAGTGTTGTTTATGAGAATTACTTTGTTTTGAAAGTGAATTGTTGTATGCATTGCCTATGTCCAAAAAATATCTGTCAATTTGTAATCCATTAGCATTATTTGAGTCATTTCCTGTGTAATTATCATCCATTACGATAATGTTCCTTTGTCTCTGAACCACTCTCTGAACCAATCTATGAATCCATGCTCTCGTCCACTATCATATATCTATCCAAACCTACGAATCCATCTATGTCCATACTTTACAAGACTCTACTTGCGCAATTGTCCATAATGCTAACCCATTTATCATTATACTATCAAACTGTACTTCTGCTAACTGATTGCTATGAATCTGTCTTCTCAAACTCTGCAAGCTACTCGAAGGAAGGTTCTTTGGTCTATCACAACTATCGCATAGACTCCCCTTGTCTAATATTCATATTAATTGGGAGTCTCTGAGCCGAATGGCTCAGAACAATTTCTGCTCTGATGTGTATTCATCATCATCTTCATTGGTAGATTCATCATCATCTTCATGGGTAGATTCATTATCTCTTTGAGATCTGACTTCTTTCTTTCTATCTGTGGATTCATCTTTCACTACAATGCCTGAAAGTACAATATCTTGAACTTGTTCCTTATTTACTTTCCCTTCCTTTCTTTCAATTATTTTCCAAACCTTTCTGTATCTGACATCTTTCTTTTTCTCTATAGAATTTTCTTCATCTCGTTTTATTGCCAATCTTGCAATCTCTGGTACTTGGTATTTGTTCACCTGTTCTTCCTGTTTTCTTATCCATACTTTCTTATATCTGATATCAGTATTCTCTTTCATTGAAGTATTGATCATGCTTCTACAATCATTGGCTATGTGTCCATAGTTATGAAAATTGTAACACTCAATGTTACGTGCAGCCACATAGGCACTTCTTGCTTGAACATTTCTTTTATAATCCCTACAATATGTAACCTTATGTCCAAAGTTAGTACAATAAAAACAATGACCATAAAATAAATTTCCATACCTAGGAGTGAATGATATTCTTTGTGGCGTAGTCCTTCTGAATTTTTGTCTTGACTGATCATGATCATGATTGAAGCTTCTTTGTGGCTTTAACATGGATGGTCTCCTTGAAGATGTATCTTCAATAGTTTTCTTAGATTCTGGTTGACCATGATTCCTTCTTTTGAGTACTTCTACATAACTCTTTCTATTTTCTTCATTCTTCTTTTCTAGCAACCTAGAGTGCTTCTCTTCATTCTCTATAACTGATGTGGATGTTTATGTCTCTTCAACGTTCTTGTTGAGCTTGACGATTTTACTTCTCAATGTGACAACTTCTTTTTAAAAAATTTCAATCTCTTCTTCTTTCTTCATTATCTAAGACTTCATGACTTCTTTTGTTCTTTTCAATTCTTCAAGATGAATTTTTAATGTGATTATTTCTTCTTCAAGTCCCTTCTCTTCTTGACCAAACTATGCCTCAAGCCGGTTTAGATCGTTAGTTCTTTCCTTAAGATGATCTGTCAATATCTTCTCTCTCATTTATGTTTCTTCCTTCTATGTTGTTATGTTGGTTTCCAAACATTGCTTTTGATATTCAAGATTTTCTTTGATCTTTTTGGCTTCTTCTAGCCAAGTTCTTAAGTTCTCGATGACCTGTTGGGATACTTCAAAAATGTGAACACATTCCTTTTGTTTCATTAATTCTTTCTTGAGTGAATTGTTTTCTTCTCTTAGTTTATCTAAAGCACTAATCAATTCTTCTTCATAATTGTCTTCCTTTTCAATTATTTTTCCTGTCTCATTTCCTTCATGGCATTCTATTTCAAGATGTCCACATTTTTCACAATTAACACAAAACAACATACCTTTGGTGATTATGTACTCTTCATTTTCTAAATCTTCTTGACATGGTGAACATAATTCTTCTTGATTTGTATCTGCATCTTCTTTGACATTTTCTGAATCTGTGATGGGTGAAGAATATATGTCATGTAACTTATCCAAAAGTTCTTTTGTTGATGAACATTTACCAACCTTTTCTCTTATTGGATTAGGTAATCCTTCCCAAATGAAATCCAATGCTATTTTTTTATTCTTCCTCAATTCCTTCTTGGCTGCAGTCTTTTCCCTTTTTGAACTATCATATCCTGTAACAACTGATAGCCAAATATAATGTCCCTATGCCTATAAAAATAATTTTGTCCTTATGCTCCACATCTCATAGTTAAAACCATTCTGACCATTAAACATTGGTACTCCATTCTCAAAATAATCCATGATCTCCTTCCAGTGGTTAAAATGATTCCTTAAGGAACCGGCTCTGATACCAATTGTTGGATTACTGAGAGGGGGGTGAATCAGTAATAGAGTAATTTAATCATTTTTAACCATATAATCCAAGTGTTATATCAATGAAGCATTATCATCCAATAAATGCAAAGTAAATAAGCAATGAACAAATGAACAATCATACACATACACAGTACACCAGTGTTTTACGTGGAAACCCAAAGCGGGAGAAAACCACAGAATTATTTTTCTTATATGTCTTGAAGAATTACATTCATTGGAAGCACCAACTTCCTTTGTTTT
>CBVK0100581341.1:0-11636 GCA_900067695.1 Picea abies
CCATGACTAGGGTTGACATCAATGACAACAACCAATATTCCAACATCCCACTCATGCTTGGTTGCCGAAAACTCATTATGAGTTGGACACAACTCATGCTCGACAGGTTTTCCCAGGTTTTGCACTAGTTGTTTCTTCCTATCCCCCATCTTATTATCTTTTATCTCTCTTATTTCTTAATCCTCTTAATCTTCTTGATCATGTGCCTTCTCTTTGTGCTTTGTCTCTCCTCGGTGTTGTCTATCCAACCTGCCTTCCCAATAGGCCCCCAACACTCACCTATGACTCATCTTGAGTCACTTAGACATGTTGTGTCATGCTCTTCCATGCCTCAATGAATTTTTGGAGGCTCACCTTTGATGTTTGTACTTCCTCTATGATTTATTCTTCCTTGTTTGAAATTTCCTCCAGTTTATGCACTGTCAAGCAATTTAATTTGGCCTCAGTGTCTTTTGTTGCCAATGTCGTGTTGGTTTTCATGGTAGCTAGTTCTTCTAGTACCACGAGTGCCTCATATTGTCATGGTCGCAACTCCAGTGTGATTTTCCATTGTTCTTCCTTCAGCTGTTCTGCTGCAAGGTATAGTTCCATGTTAGCCAGGAGTGCCAGCATTCTTTCAGTTGGAGGGAGAGTATTTTCACGCTCAGTGGCATGAATCACTTGGTCTTTCACAACCTTTATTTTCTCATCCAGTGCTTGAAGCTCTAGGGTTCTCATCATATATGTCCACATTTGCATGCATTCCTTGCATATCTTTGTACACTCATGTTCTAAGCTTTCAATCTTTGCCACCGATGCCTGCACCGTCCATTCCCTTTGTGCTCTTTATTTCGGTAGTGTCCCTAATTTTGTGTGCACTTCCAATTCTGTGATCTTCGTACGAAGATGCTTGATAGCCTCACTAATATTTCCTACTTCTTATTTGACCATGGCCTCTACCACCATCGGTACTTCTAGGACCGCCTTGTATAATTTTTGGATAGCTGTGTGAAATTTTTGCGCTATATGTTTAGCTTCTTCCTTCTCCTTAAAGGATTTGGAAACCTTTGTTTCAACCTCAACTTTATCATTTAAGGATTTTTCATGCTTTCCCTCTACTTAACTCTTTTCTATGTTGGATTTCTCTCCCTGTCCCTATGCTTCTCTGTTCACCTTTTATGAGAGTTCCACTTGTTGTTCTACTGCGCACTTTTCCTATAGTGCAGTGGTGTATTGTCTTTGTAGTTCCACCTTCTCTTCTTCTTCTTTTTCCAACTCGCTGAATCCAACATATACCTGACATCGTGTTTCCTGTGTGATCCATGTTTTTGAGTCATGTAATACTTTCATTGGTACCTGGGAGACGACGAGGTCCATGTGACTCAGTGATTGTAGATGCTCTTGTACTTCATGGTTTGGTAACCTGACTATATGTATTGGGATTTTGAGTACTCTACGCTCTAATACCTCCATTTTTTATTCTCCCTCTATGCCTTGCTGGGATGCGCCTTCTCCTGTCATCGATGTCAATTAGATTGTCTCTAGTAACTATTGTAGCCTTGAGCATTGATCATGCACCTTCGTTTCAAGTGCTTCTTGTTGCTTTGTCGTCTCTTCAAGGAATTATTCTATGACATCCCTCAATATGTATCCAATTCAATCCTTGTCATCATTTTTTAGGGCATATACAACTCAATACTTTTGAGCCTTTTTCTTCTTCCGCTCGAGTAACCCTATGCTATGGTTCAGTCATTTCCTTCCTTTTTCCTGTAAGCATTGTGGATGTTGATCAGTTGGCCCTATTTTTGGTGCGTCCTTTGTATCGAGCCTTTTTCTTCTTCCGCTCGAGTAACCCTATGCTATGGTTCAGTCATTTCCTTCCTTTTTCCTGTAAGCATTGTGGATGTTGATCAGTTGGCCCTATTTTTGGTGCGTCCTTTGTATCATTTCCTTGATTGGTTCCCTCCATGCCATTGCTTGGATTTTTCATTTCTACATCTGTGTTTTGTGTTGCTTTAGTGTTCACTTCCTACGCAATTTCATCCCCTTCTAATGGTACTTTCTAGTCTATTTCCCAATATTGCATGACCAACTGGATGTCTTCCTCAGTTATCTTATACCTCATTTGGACTCATTCCTCCAGTGGATCCTTCTTGGCTTTTCTGTACATGTGGTGTCTATCTGCACAAAATTCCATGACTAGGCCATATGCCTCCACAAGATGTGATGACATTCACAGTGAATTTTGGATACTCAGTCTAATTCTTTCACCATAGAGAAAGAAATATACAGTGTTTTCCATATTCCTCCATTTTTTGGTTGAGAACCAGAAATTATGGTATTTTTTGTCTACGCACACCTTTCCCCTTAACCCTAGAAACTATGCATCCTACATCTCTACCCATGTTGTGAATGAAATCAAGATAAGAATCCAATGGTAGTGAAACTCCATCCTCTTATGTTAGGCTTACACATAGTCTAGGAGGAATCAGTTCAGTGAGAAAGGGGTCCATCTCATTGTAGTTCCTTCGACACATTTCTCTATCGTCGTTATTACCCATGTTGGTACTTGATATTTCCTTCATTTTCGAAGTCGTTTGCATGCTATAATTTGTGTGGATATTTTTATTGTGAGGTCACATTTCGTTGGAACATCCAAGCCACACATCCCTCTCATGGTGCAAAACTCTTATTGTGTAGCATCTGACGGTGCTTGTTCAGTCTTCTTGTCTGCAAATAGAGTTGCAGGGTATTTCCCTTGGGTGGGTAGTCCATGGATCTGTGTTATAAGGTATGTATCAATCGAAATTTTCCTATCCAACCACATGTACCCACCATGTATGTAGGATAGGATTTGTTTGACACATACATTGATTTCATTTTTGTGACCGAATTAGAGGATGTCAAACAAGCTAAGGAGGACTATGTGCTCCAATACTCTAGCCCAGACCTTGACCACTAGTATGCTCTGTTATGTTCGTGGATCTATTTGGAATTACAAGTATTCATGAGGTGCAAGTTCATGGAAATTTTCCACGTTGGTAATGTCGTGATCTATATCTTTCAGCTGAGGCAACTTCCCTAGCATGTCTTCATGAATGATGACTTCCTCTGGAATGTATAGTGTCACCATCCTGTAATATGGATTCCATTGTAGTGTAAATGGTGGGGTGTCATCCTTCCTCGATGGTATGTAGTCATGAGGGAACCTAGGATCTAATAAGGATGTGCCTGAGGTTTCCTCATTCTCTTCTTCGATTGTGATAGCTCTGGTGCGACTCCTTCTTGGTACCATTGTTGTTTCTCCTGTGGCTTTGGGTGGTGTCATATATGTAGTTAAATTGAATCTCGTAGTTGTTATCATAATGTGTTTTGATCTATATTTGTTCTCTTGTTTATCCTTGTAACTGCTAAGTAACAATGATTCATGTTTCGCAAGCCTGCTAGATGTTATTCCCTGTTTTCCATTTTTGAACTGACCTTCATGCCTTCCCGCCTATCTCCTATGTCTGTAGTGTGATGCTGGCATTAATGGTTTTTTATTTCCAAATCCATTAGCATATTTCTACCGTGTACTACCACTCAATCATGCATATCAACAATTTTTTTCTTTTACTCCATGTATTTATTTTATATTTATAACTGGGCCTTATGGAAGTTGTATGCATTGTGATAATTGTTGATTGATGGTTTGTTCTTATCCATCTGTAACTATCATTTCCTTTTTTTTCGTACTTGAAATCTATCACACTGTGTGGTAGGGTGTAATTACTATTCCATACTTGACCATTTATTTTATCAGGTTTCCCTAGTTAGCACAGTTTCCCCTACCTGCATAGTTTCCATTATCAGTCTATATGTGCACGGTCTCTTTTTTTTGTTGATTTTTTACTACTTTCATGGTTCTTCCTATTGTGTAGCTTACCGACCATACTGATAGAGTTTTAGTCAACTTTCATTCACCCTTCGTTTCAGTGCTACTCCATTAAGTGTTTCCAATTGTGCCACACTTGCCTCTACCACCCCTTGGATCACATATCGTCCTACCCAGTGCATGCATAACTTCCTTGGTTGCTGCATAAACTTTCTATCATATAGTAGTACCATGTCTCCTACCTGGAATTTTTTCGAATTAATGTGTCTATCATGTCATTCTTTTTCCCTTGATTTTTTCACTTGTTGATGGAACCTTGTGGTTAATCTAACCTCCTCAATTTGTGATATTTGTTCTTGTACTGCGCCTAAACCTGATAGATATGTGATAGTTGTGGCACGTAGGCTTGGTATGATAAATTCCATCTTCATTACTGCTTCATGTCTATATAATAACCTAAAAGGTGTTTGTCTTTTTAACTTCTTTTGGGTTTACCTGTATTCCCATAATACCATAGGGATTCTTAAGTCCCAATCATTTCTTATCATGTTTCAAATTTTTGTTATTGCATTATCTAAGACTTTTTTAAATGATTCCACTATGTTATTAGCCTATGCGTGGTATGACATGCTCTTCTGGTGATGGATTTGGAATTATTCGATTAAGGATGCTATGGTTTTATTGTTAAAGTTTGTTCCTTGATCACGCATCAATATTCTAGGACATCCAAATTGTGTTACTATGTTTTTGAAAAAAAAGTGTACAGCAGTTTCTATCCTCCAATCTATGACTGGCACAACTTCTTCCCATTGACTTAGATATTTTGTTTTTGTAATGATGTACCTTTCCCCTCATATTATTGCTAGTGGTTTAATTGGTGCAATGAAGTCGATACCCCACTTATCAAAATCCTATAATGTAACATGTGGGTTCAATGGCATCTCATCCCTTTTAGAGGGTTTTATGACCCTCTAACAAACATCATATATCTAACAATATTCCTTTGCATCCTTGTGGAGTGTAGTTGACCATAACTCTATGTGTAATACCTTATGTGCAGCGGATTTCCATGCATAATGTCGTCCTGCTATCCCATCATGCACTTCTACTAGTATAGTTGCTATTTCATGTTTGACAACGCAACATCGTAGTATTCCATTTGCACCCAATTTATATAAGCTTCCTACAATGAGTTGGTAGTCTGTAGCCTTTACGACCAATTGCTTCTTCTGTGTGACCATCATATATGAGGGGGGAATTCTTGTACTGAGAAATTGTACAATAACTATAAAATAACCATCAACCATATTAACGAAGAATAATTGTGCATCTGGAAAGATATCATCAAGTTTTCCTGCCTCTTCTCCCAATAGAATGCGTGACAAGTGGTCTAGTCCTGCATTGAGTTTACCTGGCTTAACTACTTATTCGAAGTCATACTCCTGGAACAATAGGAGCCATCTGAAAAATCCTCCCCCCCAACACTGGTTGTTTTACTAGATATATCAGTGTAAAATGATCTATGTACATCTTAAAGTGTGAACCTAGTAAGTAGTGTATGAACTTTTGCAACGCGTAGACCATAGCCAATGCCTCATGTTCTGTTGTGGTGTAATTTTTCTTCATTGTTGATATTTTCCTACTTACAAAAGAGATTGGATGATCTATCTATTTGTCACCTGGTTGTGACAAGATCATGCTCATTTCTATTGATGATGCATCCACGTGTACATGAAATTCCTTGTTCCAATCCAGAAAAATCAATATTGACACAGTTACTAACTTCTATTTTTGTGTGTCGAGTCCTTTGTAGAAATCGTCATTCCACTGGAACTTTACATATTTTTTCAACATTTTTTCCATTGAGGTTGTAATGTGTGCATATCCTTTGATAAATTTCCTATAATACCCAATATGACCTAATTTCTCATGTAGTTGTTTGACTGATGTGGGTGGTTGTAAGTCCAGAATAACTACAATCTTTGTGGGACCAATTATAAAGCCTTGTTTGCATACGATGTGTCCCAATAATATTCCAAATGGTGCACAAAAAATACACTTATTTAGGTTTAAGTACATTTAATGGTGTATATACTTATCCATCATTAGTCTTAGAAATTCAACATGATCTCATAACAAACAAAATACAGTCCAATTATCCAAGTAGACTTCGAGAAACTTGTCAATGAACTCCTTAAATATTGTAGCAATTTTTTTGGAAAAGATCGCAGGGGCATTCGTTAACCAAAATGGAATTACTCTGTATTGAAAACTTCCCCATTATGTCACAAATGGTGTCTTGTGTATATCTTCTTGGGTAATTCGTATCTGATGGTATCCTGAAAAACCATCTATGAATGAATAGGCCCCTTGGTCACCTATGTTTTCTAGTACTTGATATGTAAATGGTGTTGGGAATGGATCATGTAGGAATGCATCGTTCAGTTTCCTCAAGTCGACACAAATTATTATACCCCCTATTTTCTTGTCCTAGACTAATACTAGATTTATCCATTCCGATTCCTCAACTAATTCGATAAATTTATCTTTCAACATGCGATCCATTCCCACCTTGAATTTTTCTTTATGTTTTGGGTTTAGTCTATATGGTATCTATTTTACTGGTTTAGTGTTGGGTTTCAATGGGATCCCCATCTCCCCTATATCTCTCTCTCTATTAATTTTATCTCTAAGAATGTCATGGGAAATAAGTCTTGATATTCGTGTAGTAGATCGTCTATCTTTTCTATGGTTTCATCATCCCAATAATCCCCTATCTGTGCAAACTTAGGGTATTCCTTTGTTCCAATATTAACTTTTTGTGTCTTTATTGGTTGCACATATGTTGTACATTCCATATCTATGCCCTCTACTTTATGTTCTTCCTTTGTTACCAGTACCTATATGTAGCGAGGATCATCATTGTCCTGATCTATTTGTGTCACATTGTAACACTCTAATAACTTGTGAACCGTCATGGAGGCATCCTGTGCGCTGCATATGGATATTACTTTCATTTCTTCTTCTTCAATGAAGATTTCTCATTTAATTTCCTTTAGTGTTGTACTTATTGGGGCTGACTCACTCTAAAAGGTAAATTTTACTTGGAATCATTAAGTTATGTACTCCCATTCTACTATATCTCTGTGCATCTCTAGTTCTAAGTACCAGTTCTTTGGAATGGTATCCATGGTATATATAAACCTATGTGTCCAATCTTTCCTTGGGATAAATTTCCACACTTTTTCACACTACGCAACACGGTCTATTGAGTTTCCTTCCCTGGTATATTTATGTGTCATGTCCCCTTCTTTGGTATTAAATATTATCTGGAATAGTCTCCTACACTATTTCCAATCTACCATAGTGGCTTTGTGTGTTAGAATCCTTTGTTTCTCTTGTACGTATGCCTAAAAATTTTGTACGAATGTTCTTATATCTATCAATCTTTCATATTTGAGTAGGTTGCACAATTCTATTCCAATCCACCATAATAACCTGGTCATGCATGCACATCGTCGTGTTGAGACTTAATGCATCCTTTGTTGCCAATTTTCTAGACCTACTTTTGAGTCTGATGTACATGAATTTTTTCTTCTCCAAATCAATGCACTATCTGCGGTGGGGTTAGCATAATATTCCACCCTTGCAGTCATGTTGTATAGGTGATCGATTTCATCGCCCCACGCTGGTTCTATGTACCTCCTTTTTTGTTTTGGGTCTAAGGGTGCAGTCACTTTCAGTTATCCTACTTCAAATATCATCTCTCACCTTTTCAATTTGATAATGGCTTGGTTATCAGAGGCCAATTCCAGTCCCATTAACATTGGATATGGTTGGTTTTCATCCAAAATCTCGAAAAATTCAAAATTTGTGATGCTATGCACTCCATATATATTCACATGTATTCTTGTTAATCTACTAATATGTATGATTTTGTACTGATTTTCTAGTCTCAATTAGATGGGTGACCATGCTAGCTTTGGTTTTCCTATCATCTCCCATGTCTGCATGGGTATCACATTCACATTGAACCCTAAGTCCAATATCACATTGTCTATGTCGTATTCTCCAATCTACGCATTGAACCTAAATTCTCCGTTGGTTATTTTATTGCATAGTAGTTGGTTAACTACTTTATTTTCAGTAGGGACCACCTTTCATTGACCATAGTGATAGATCATAGATCATAATGTATGCAATTCTTTTTCATCTTTGACTAACTCTAGGAAACTTTGCAAAAATTTTCCTAAGGTGCTTACCTTCTTCAAATATTCTTTGGTCATGACCTGGTCCTCAGAGGGATGCATATCCCCCATAGATGGCGTGGATGATGTGGATGTTTTCTAGTCCTGTCGCAATAGTTCTTTCCTTTCTTATGTATAGGTATCCTTCTCTTCATGTGGATCAAACGCTTTTGTAGGTGCTTTTGATTTCTTTACCCACTACTCGACCAGTGTCCTTGCATTAGTTTCATCCATCCCTGTGTTGGTTCCTCCTTGTGTAACGATTGCTATTTTGGGTCCTTCATCCCGTATTTTGGTGGATATCTTTTGAATATTCAGTTTTTGGTTATGATTACCTATGGCCTTCCATTTTTCTAGTAGTTGTGGGAAATCCTCTATTGCATGTTCTAACGCCCGACAATAAGTACATGTTGTGCATGGATTTTGGCAATCCTGCACTAAGTATCCTAGTTGGTTACATTTATAGCATACTATGGGGAATCTTCCTCCTCAATCAAATTTTATTCCACCTTGCCCCGTACCAAATCCTCCTTGGTTTCCTTGATTAAATCCTCTTGGAATATTATCTTCCCCCCCTCCTTTTGTTGCAACATTCTCATCCTGAATCTTGTACATGTATGTTGTGCGCTCCCTCATTAGATACAATGCATGAAAATCCTTGTCTTCATGTCCCACTAATTTGCAAAAGCTATAGAATAATATTTTTGGGGTATGCTAATATTTTTTTAATAATTGGAACTCATGGGGGTTATGTCCCTATTTATTGCATATCTTGTAGTATCCTCGTCCTGGTAGTGGGTTTGGTGCTTCGTCTACTAAGTACTGTGCAAAGGCTGGACATTTATATTTGTGGTGACCTTCAATCCTACATTTGGTGCACCATACCTCTTCTCATTTCTATTTCTCCTTTGTAATTTATGTCAACTAAATTATTAATGTAGCTATTTGGTTTTGTATCTATGCCATCCTTCTATTGTCTCTAATCGGAGAGGATTCTGGTTTCTTAGAAATCTCCAATGCCTTGGATTGCGACATAAACTTTTGTTGTATTAAGGGACTATGGATGTGAGGTAACAAGCCTACAATGAACCAATATTTATGTTATTGATCTAGTATTTGAAATGTTAACCTCCCCATCACATATTTGAACCTATGATTAAAATCCCATACTAACCCAATCTGTACTTGCTTGATCTCCTTGAGCTTAGTGATGTACTATGACTCATACTTTGGTTTCTTAAATTCTTTTAATAATTCTTGTGTAATTTATAATAATTTCTTTGTTTGACTTGGTGGCATAGTACTTTGGAGCTTCATGTAACAGACTAGTGTGCATCCTCTAAAAGTTGTGTCTATCTGCATGATATGTGTGTCATCATCATGGAAATTATTTGCAGTCCATATGGTTTCACATATGAATAGATGTTGTTCTGGATCCTGATATCCAATTCCTTTGAACTTTAGTAACCTTAGTGTATTATCTACCCCTTCCTAGTGATGTTGGTTGAGTCTGACTAGTTGTACCACTACCATTTCTCTGGCCACTGCTACTATGACTTCCTTTACATATTACAAGTGCTCTGGAGAGATCTTCGAAAATCGTCTTAGTTTCAGATGATGCACACAAGGTTGTTATTTCAACTCGGGACTCATCTCGGAAATCACTTACTGGTTCTTCTATGATGGGACTGAATTAGATAGCTTCATCTTGTTCCTCTATCTATTGTAATTCTAGGATATGGATGTCTTTGTGATGTTTCGGGTACTCGTTGCGTTTCTTTCTCTCCCTAGTCAAAGTTCTCAACTTCTTGTACCTTATCCCACTAAACAAGATTTCAAATTTGTCTTCCCCTGTTAATATCCCTTCTTCTTTCTCTTTCATTCTTAGTCTCACTTTCCTCAGCAAACCCTAGTCCCTCCATGTGTGTAAATTTCTTTATCTATCTAATTCCATCCTTATCACTTCTTTATCGCATAGAATTTTTTTTTCCAGGTAGTTAACAACTTTATGAATCTTCCTCATGGCCCTTTCTACAACACTATAAACCTGGGTATAGTCTATGGAAACTTTTCTATGTATCCTCCCAACATATTGTCCAACCAAAATTCCACTATGTAGGACGTCCTAATGTCTACTGCGTCTGCTCATGTCACTAGTTCAAGAGTCCATTTATTTGGTGCAGTTGGTCTATTCCTACCATTATTTTCCACAAATATTTCCAGCCATTTTGCTAAAATATTAGGAAATTCACCAAAAATGACCTCATTCAAGTATGTATACATATACCTATGCAACCATTGTTTATTCTTTAAGAGAAGTCTTTTATTCTTCTTCTGCACAAATTCTTGTTCATTTTTCTCCAGCTATTCAGTTATCTATTTCCTCATTCGCCTACAAAACATTCCCTCACATTCAGATTATGGGTCCCGACAATGGAGCCATTTATTGGCGGGAGCACACAGGAAAGATCAATATCCTAGGTTCAAAGTAAGTAGTCCAACAAAACCCTACGAATACTGGCCCTCTCAGCATCACCTACAAGTAGTTGAGGTCTCACCCGAGGTATCTTTAAGGGGACTGTAAGAACCAATATTCTGTAGAATTGAGGGAAATAAAGGAGGCACACTCTATCATAACTACAAGATCCTTTTGTGCACTAGATCCTAGTTAACCTAACCTCATTACTTAATTATTTATGCATATCATTACATATTTTTATCATTAAGAAGTTAAACATACCATTAAAGTTACTGTGCATGAATCTATCAACAATATCAGTAAAGATAAGAATCCATCCATATTAAAGGAAGGAATCAACACCCTGCATACATGAATTAACATAATAAAAGCATCGATAACCATTCGACAACATAATTCAACACAAAGTTACCATGGTTCACCTCTTCCTGGGTTACGTCCACAAAATATTTTCTTCTTTATTATAGTTAAGCAATTTTTCTTGTGCTATGCACTACAATATATGTTCAATATATATTCCTCTATTTACATTCATGTATTATTTACACATGGAATATCCTATAGCCACAACTACTACTCATAATTTCTCTCTGCTTCATCTTCTGTCACTTTTCTTCTGCTTCTATCTTCTGAAATTTGTCGATATTTTACATATTTCGGCCCCCTATTACTCATGTTTTCTTTCCATATCATAATGAGTTGTATCCCACTCATGCTCGGCTGGACACAAATCATTATGATCTGGATACATCTCATGCTCAACTAGTTTTCCCGTGTTTCACGCTAGTTGGATCTTCCTGTCCCCCATCTTCTCCTCTATATTATTTCTTGATCCTCTTGATATTCTTGATCCCACACCTTCTCTTTGTGCCTTGTCTCTTCTCATTGTTCTCTATCAAACCTGCCTTCCCAAGAATAGGCTTAGAGGGAGGCAAAGTTCAAAGGGAGTCAGTGTTAAAATAATAGGTGTGCTCATTCCACCATACACAATATCACAATATTTTCACCCAACCATAGGCACAAAGTCCACCCCCGAGCACCTTAACCTTGAAAGACA
>CBVK0100581342.1:0-11636 GCA_900067695.1 Picea abies
TCACCTTCAAAGGTGAAGATTGCAGAGACTTTTTGAAAAAACATGAAAACGGCCTGGATCTCTTACCAGAATTCTTGGAGAATCCCGCTACCATCCCTGAGGATATTACCATATTGCATGTCAGCTTGTTGAAAAACCCGTTTCAGGAAATTTCCTGGTTATTTACCAAAATTACGGGCCAAGAAAATATTGCTAGCATTTTCCGTATGATTCTTTACATCTTATATTTTACCGTCAAGGAGTAGGCCATTTTCGATTGGGGGAAGCTGATTTCCATTGAAATCTCTTCCCAATTGTCTAAATATAAAAAGGATAAGAAATTTTTTATGTCTTCTTATTTGGTTTTCGCGATAGCACATTGTTGTCAGTTTCCCAAATTATCTATATGCAAAAAGGTGAATTGTGAATTCGACCCTGTGACCTTTTGGTACCAAGTGTTATGGAGGCACAAATCTTCCCTGCATTTTTATGAAGTTTTCAATGGCTTCGTCTTGGTTTTTAAAGCGTTATTGTTTGGATGAGATACCCCAAGAATATATTCTCAAGCTAGTAAATTCTTGTATAGAAAGGGGACTTTGGAACAAATGGAGATTTACAACGTCATCAGGATTTTTGGTTCTAAGGAAAATCCTTCCTTTTTTCCATGCCATATATGTGATAGAATGTTTGTCACATAAGTTGCAAGGAAATATAACTTTTGGCTTCATTTTTTTTTGAAAAATGAAAAAATAAATTTATACCGTTGCCTTGGAAAGTTGGGGATTTTGTATTTAAAAATATGAACAAAATTGATGAATTCGCTAGCCACTTCCACAACTTGAATCTCAAGTACGCTAAAAATATTATAGGGTTTGACCCAAATGGAATCTGTGTGGAACATATGTTAACAGTGGGTTTTAACAATTCCTTTATCCATATTGTTCTAGGAGAAGAAGAAGAAAATAACCTGGGTAATCCTACCCACATTGTTGGTGACGTAGAGACGGTACTCAATACCAATGAATTGTATAAACATACAGGAAAAGGTCCCAGCGAGAAGAGTGCCCAAACCCCAATTGTTACTCCCAAGACTTCAACACCTAGGATCAGTGCTCCAGCGGCCCACCCATCTAAAAAGGTAACCAACAATAGTTCAGGCGGAGGAGGAGACAAGAACCCCCCCTACAGGAAAAATTGAAAGCTCCCATAAACTTCCTCTAAGAAAGAAGAGGAAGAATAGTGTACAACAAGAAGAAGAGCATTGCATCGGAAGTGAAATCAATAGCTTCTCCCTCGAGAATATGGAGCTCAAAGCTGATATTGAGAAGATGTTCCCTAACATTGACTAGCCAGGAGGCGCGGCTCAGAAGAACCAGTCGTTAGAAATTATTGAGAATGAGATATTTTATGAAGAATCATTTGTATTTTAGAGTGTTGTCTTTGATAGCAAGTCTAAAAAATTAATTATTGAGAAGAGTGATGCGAAGAATAAAAAGGGGAAATACCGTTCAGAGGTTAACCTAAAAAACATGCGGCCTTCCCAAATTTCTAGAATTCATAAAGCATCTGGCGATGCATTGGACGATTCCATTGGTGGGATCGAAGAAGAAAATATAAAGTTAAAGGAAAGGATTAAATAACTTGAAGAGAATTCGATGCCTCTTCCACTCCTGTCCAACCCTTTGGCGATTGTTGGACCCACCACACCCGTAGCCAAAATAAAAGGATCCTCAAGCTTACTGACATCAACTAGGAGCTATGTGGAGAATAATATCAAGAAAAGAATGACACTGATTACAAAAGCTTGGGAAGTTTCAAAAAACATGATTTCTTTTGGCTCAATGGTGCATGCCTTCCTTGAATATCTACATGCCGAACTAAAAAATAAAGAATGTTTCTACCTTGATGTTGTGGTACCCTTTGGTATTAAAGTTTCCAATATGTCAGAGTTAAGGAGAAGAGAGGAGGACCTTCCCTCTCCAAGTCGGATCAAGCAGTTGAATGCTTGTCAGAAAGAGAAAATAAAGAACTTGAACATCATCATTCAGGCGTGCAACCAAGCCATAATAAGGAGAGAAGAGATATTCAAAAGACTCACAAAGGTGGACCTAGCTGGAAGCACTAACGAGGTCCAAAATCCCAAGTTGATCCTCAACTCATTGTTCCTAACAAAACAACAATTTGATGAGCAAGTTGAGATTTTTAAAGGATCGTCAATTGAAAAATTCTATGGCATAGTTGAATATGATGAGAATGCCATAGATAACTGGCTAGTCGATTATTCCGTAAAGAATCGAGAAATTAAAGAAATATTACATGGCATTTCCATTGATCTCCGTGACCTAGAGGGTGAGTTGTTAAATATTAAAATATGACATGAAATCAATGTGGCACCTATACAAAGTTACATCGAAGAATGGTTCAAAAAGGCTATCAACAAACTGATAAATGAAGGGCTATCTTCTTTTTGTTTTATGTGATCAGAAATCTTTATCCCAAACTATGATGGATGTGAGGAAATTTTGCTTATTTGCTTTAAATGTGTGATTCATGGTCCTTTCTCAGGAAATTTCTTAAATAGAAATAAAAAACATTTTCCTTTTACCTTATTGTGATTTTTCTGTTTCTTTGAATTACTATAACAGACTTCTGTCAAGTCCCACATTTTGAATATTTTAAAAATCTCAAGAAAATCTAAAGAGAAGTACCACCTCTATAAAAACGCAGGGGGATTTACATACTTATGAGGTTTCCATTTTGGTCCTAACGGATTCAAGAGTCAACATTTTTGGTGACCATACTGGGGATATGAACTGAAAATTTGGAACCTGGCCTAGTGTTTGTGAAAGAATATATGACTTTACCCCAGGGTAATCAACCCCATTTGGAAATTGGATTGAATAATCAATGAAGCATTCTACACTAGTTGTACAATCTGGTAATAACAACAGCCCAGACTCAAGAAGAGTTAGAAGGGTCCTAGCAAATCTTAGTCCAAGAAGAAGAAAGAGGAATCCTCCGAAGACAGAGGAGAGAGGAACGACAAGATCGAAGAAATCAAAGGCTAGCTAGAGCAACACGAGAACAAGATCGAGATTGAAGCTGGACGAATACAAGGGACCCATTACCAGAAGTAAAAGCAAGAAAATATCTATTATTAGAAGTGAAAAGTCTAGACCCGAAGTCTCCCCAGACATGGAAGAAAGAAACGAACAACCCCGAAACGAGCATCATGAGGAGAGACAAGGAGGTGGAAGAGGTTCTGCAAGAAACAAAGGAAACCTAGGATTTGAAAATCGAAGGAGGGAAAGATATTCCCCTCTAAATCTTATAGGTGAGCAACATTATCTCTATGTTTTCTCCAAGGGTACCTTAAATGATTTTTTCGGAGATGGAGGATCGATGCAAAGAGGCACCTGCACTTATTTCTTGATGTTTGTGATTTTCACTGTGTTGAGCATGACGATGTCATTGTAAGGTTGTTTCAAAAAACCTTATTAGGAAGAGCGTATGAATGGTATGAAACGTTTCCCAATAGATCCATTTTCTCATTTAATGACCTTGAAGCTATGTTCTTGAATATGTTTTCCCCTCCGATTGCTTATCATATCCTTCTCATCGATTTCACACAGATTGTTCCGAGGAAGAATGAAAGGATATGAGAATTTAATCTCAGGTTCAATAAAACCTTGAGTAGGATTTGATAAGATAAAATACCAAATGACCCAGTCATCCTTGGTTGCTATAAGAATTAAATGCCCTCCAATGTAAAAGATGCTATCAAAACATCCCAAATGGATACTTTGGAGGAGGCAATGACTAAAGCCACTGATATGGAAGAGATTATGATTGAAACGGGCACTGACCCCGACATTATACTGGGAAGAGTACAAAGGCAGCTGAGAGGATTAAATATTGATAACCAAGGAGCTTCCAGTACAAGAAAAAACGAAGAATTCAAGCCTCGATCGACTCAAAACCAAATGAATAGAGGATAATTTTTCAAGGGAACTATACCTAATGTAAAGGTTGATCTTGTGGCAGCACAAGAAACTAAGCAAAGAATCGAAATTGCACAAATGAATAGAACCATCAAACAAATGTAGAACGAGATAACCATACTAAGAAGGGGAGATAATTAAATGCCAAATCCAAGAATTCCAATCCCAGAGCAAAGGAGGAACCCTCCCCAAGAAAACAGGGTGAGATTTGAAAACACAGATAACCCGCAAAGAACAGGGGTTCCTAGGAAGCCTACACCAAATGTGGTTGTTCTGGATGATGTCTATAATGAGAAATTAATTGAGTAAGAGAATTATTACTTACCTGGTGAGAGCTCCAAAATTGTACAAATGGACGGATGCAAGATGTCCACGTATATATTTGAACAGGGCAACAACGATCCCAACTCACAAGAAAATTTCGCCCAAACAAGAGGGTTTGTAAATAGACCAAAACATAAAGGTGACTCTGATAAAGAGAACCAAAAAGAAAAAGAAAAGGAAAAAACAAATGAGAAAAGAACAAACGAGAAAGTGATGGGTGGCATTGAGAGTAAAAGGCAACACATAATGTCAAACTCCACTCAAATGACATATAATGTTGTAGAAGATTTGAGAAAATTAAGGATAACCCTGCCCTTTACAGAAGTGGTGAAGATTCCCTAGCAAAGAGAGAACATTTTGAAGTTGTTGGATGATCCATCTGAATGAGCATAAGCTGTTTTTACTAGTCTTAAACAAACCGTTGCCCAGTCGACTGCCAAGATGAGAGGTAAAATTCCTCCCTTTTACATTTCTATTGAAAATTATGATGTTGCACTGCATAATTGTTTAGTTGACATTGGCGTAATGAACAATATCATGCCACTGGAAGTAATGGAGGCATTGGGCATGAGTTGCACCAAGTATTATGAGACCGGTGAAAGTATATATGCAATTGATTCTAGAAAGGTGCCAACTTACAGAGAAATCAAGGACTTTTATGCTTGGATTACAACAACCTCCCATATCATTACAATTTTCAATATTATTGTGGTATACCTTCCTTCGACATATGGAGTTGTGCTGGGAAGAGATTGGACGTCTATGATTGGAGGATATATAATGAACGATGGAAGTTGTATGATGTTGCCAGGCAAAGAAGGAGCAATGATTAAAGTGCCCTGTGAACCTAGAAAACCCTTCTCCTTTAAAAAGAAGGATAATTAATTGATGAAGGATTATATAGATGCCGGAATTGGAAACTACGCTATCCTAGACACAGAGCATAATGAAAATATGGAGCAATTGCAAGACACATAGAGTCAAGAGTATACATTTGAGGGGTACTAGAGGATGTCCTTTGATAGAGCTTGTTCGAATTCTAGAAATGGAGTTGGAATTGTTCTTACGAGTCCAAGTAAGATTATGCATCCACACGCTATTAGAGTGGAGTTTTCATGCACCAATAACAAGGCAGAGTATGAAGATTTGATTCAGGGGATGATCCTTGCACAAGATATGAAAATAGAACATCTAATTATAACTGGCGACTTAGATTTGGTCATCAATCAGGTGACTTAGAGGTATAAGATAAAAAAGGAAAGACTTAAGTTGTATTTTAAAAGGGTTAAAAAATTGATGGAATCTTTCAATTCCTTAAACATCTCTTTTATTCCAAGGGATAATAATCATAAGGAAGATTCACTAGCCTTGGCGGCCTCATTGTCAATTCCCGATGATACCCAAAGAAAAACGTCTTTCCAAGTAGAAAGAGCTTTCCGACCGTCCGTGCCCGATAACATTGAGTACTTGCAAGTGTTTGAGAACGATGAACAAATGGATTTTTTTTGTTAAATGATGATGATGATGAAGATGATCACTCGTCTGATGTCTCCAAAGATTGTTTAGAATCAAAATCTCTTTTCATGAAAGATGATCATGCTAAGAATCTCCTCGAAGAAGTTTCAGTTCGAAAGGCACAAAAAATGAGAAAACTCAATATTGGAACTGACATTTCCTCGAAGTATGTCAACTTGGGAGTTGATTGCACCACTGAAGAAGCAGATCAATATGTTGCTTTGCTCAAAGAATACATAGATGTGTTCTCTTGGATTTATGATGATTTAAAAGCTTATGATAAGACTATATTCGAACTTGTCATTCCTTTGAGGGAAGGAGCCAAGCTCGTGAAGCAAAAGATAAGGATGTTGAATCCCAAGCTGAAACCTCTGGTAAAGCTTGAATTGGAGAAATTGAAGAAGGCAAGAATAATTTATCCTATTAGTCACTCAGACTGGCTTTCAAATCTCGTAATTGTAAGAAAACAGATCGGAGAAATCTGGATGTGTGTCGACTTCAGAGACCTTAACAAAGCAAACATAAAGGATAAATTTCCTTTGCCTAATATGGAGTTTCTTCTCCAGCAAGTTACTTGATCGTCCTGCATGTCAATGCTGGATGGATTTTCAGGATATAATCAGGTCTTGGTAGATGAAGAAGACAGGGAGAAAACAATGTTTATCACACCTTGGGAGACATACGAATATGCTAGAATGCCCTTTGGTTTTAAGAATGTTGGAGCCACATTCGAGAGGGCCATGGATCATGCATTCAACAGGTTGATAGGAAAGTTTATGGAAGACTATCAAGATGACTTGATGGTTCATTCAAAGAAAAGAGAGGATCATATCCATCGTTTGAGAAAGGTTTTTGAAAGATGTAGATTATATGGTGTTTCTATGAATTCGAAGAAATGTTTGTTCGCTATGACTCAAGGAAAATTGTTGGGCCATATTGTATGCAAGGAAGGGATTTTCATAGATCCAGAAAAAATTAAATAAATAAATGAACTCAACCCCCAGACATCCAAGAATGTAGTCCAATCATTTTTCGACAAGATCAATTCTAAGCAAATATTTGTTCCCGATTATGAAAGTATCATGAAGTCGATAAATTTGTTACTTAAAAAGGAGTAGAGGTTTGAATGGACAACGAACACTCAAGAGGTGTTCAATAATATCAAAGGAGCAATCACCACTGCTCCGGTCCTCATTAGCCCAGATTTTCAAAGATATCTCATCATCTACTCATTTTCTACAGAGACAATCGTGGCATCCGTTCTTACTCAAAATAATATCAAAGGAGAAGAACTCCCAATAAGTTTCATGAGCAAAACCCTACATGACTATGAGTTGAGGTATCCAGAATTGGAAAAGCAGGCCTTGGCTCTTATAAAAGCAGTAGCACACTTTCACATGTACATATTGAATTCCCATGTTATTTCTTATGTTCCTTCATCATCGGTGAAGATTCTTTTGAATCAACAATTGAGGGAATGAAAATGGGCTAACTGGTTGGCAAAGATACATGAATATGATATCGAGATTAAACCTTTAAAATCTATCAAAGAGCAAGGTTTATGTAATCTCATCACAAATGGGGATTTAGTCGATGGAATGATTTCAACTTCAGTCGGGGAACCATTAGCTGATTTAGTATGGTACAAAGATATTATATTCTACTTGAGGTCTGGGCAATTTCCGATCACCATGAACCCCAAGGAGCGAAGAACACTAAATATGAAGGAAAATCAATATGTGTTGATTGCTGACATATTGTTACGAAGAAATTATTATGGTATACTGTTGAGATGTGTTGATCAAAATAAATCCCAAGAACTAATAAAAAAATTCCATGAGGGAATATGCAAGGGACACTTTGCACCTACTGTAATTCCCCACAAGATAATAAGAGCAGGATTCTATTGGTCATCTATTTCTAGAGACTCGTATGCCACAATAGGGAAGTGTTTTTCATGTGAACAGTTTTAAGGAAAAATGAAGAGATCTGTGATGCCTTTGCAACCCATAATTGTAGAACAATCATTCTCCCAATGGGGATGATGCCTTTGCAACCCATAATTGTAGAACAATCATTCTCCCAATGGGGAATTGATGTTGTCAGGCCAATTAATCTGAAGTCTAGCAAGGGGTACATATATATCCTCACAACTACTGATTATTTCATGAAATGGTCGGAGGCAGTGTCATTAAAGAAGGAGGATGTTGAAGAGATAATTAAGTTTGTCAAAGACAATATTCTCTCGATATCTGGTGTCCAAGATAAATTTATCATAGACATTGGTTCGATTTTCACTGGGTCAAAGTTTATGGAGTTTTGCAAAGAATATGGAATCATCATGGGTCAATCATCAAATTATTATCCACAAGGCAATGGCCTCGCTGAATCCACAAAGAAAACACTTGTTCAGATACTCAAGAAAAACATTGACAATGATAAAAGGAATTGACATCTAAAGCCGACATATGCATTATGGGAAAGCAAAACAACTCCGAAGGATAGCACCAAGATGTCTCCATATCTATTGGTCTATGGGAATGAAGCAAAAATATATATTAGTCTAGAGCTCAATGCATTGATTTATGTGGTCAATACTGAGGATACTAAAGACAATTCTCCCATCCAAAGGAGAATCGATCAGTTGTTGAAGTTGGAAGAAGAACGAAGCAAATCCCTGAATCAAAATTCTCAGAGACAACAGAACGTCAAAATATATTTTGATCAGAGCACAACTGTAAAGAATTTCAAGAAGGGAGAGTTGGTGTTACTTTGGAACAAGACCAAGGAGAAAGTGTTCATGCATACAAAGTTTGAAGCACTCTAGATCAGACCATACGTCATTGAGAAGATCTTTGGTTTTAACTCCTATATGCTCCAAGACATGAAGGGTAAAAGACTAATGCTACATGTCAATGGGAAACATTTGAAAGGTTTCTTCTCTTAAGACTTTCTCATTCTCATTATACATAATTTTATTTTATTTGTTTGTATATTCTTAATCTGATTGCATAGCCTAATGGTTAGAAGCACCTAGTCATGAAAGAATCTGGATTCTTGACAACCCATAGGGGGTTATCATCCCACAGTTGGAGCCACTTGTTGAGACCATTTTCCACTTCTGGAATTCCCCTCCCTTTCTCTATTTTCCCAACTCCTTTTGTCCTTTTCTTTTCCTCTTCTATACTTACCCTATTTCCCATTTTTCTTTCTTGCCTTATATTCTCCCTTTCTAGTTCTTATACTTAGTCATTTTTCCAAAATGACAGGTTCATGGGTTGGCGAACTCACAGATCCTCATTTCCATCCACACTCTCAGATCATGAGTCCGACCGACCGCCACATTATTCTATACTTAACCGTTTTTGCAGTCGCAAGTTCCCGGGTTGGCAGGGTCAAACTCTCATATCCCATGTTTCGTGATATACATTTTGCATCTAGAAGATCCATGATCTACATTTTGACCCTCGGACTTCCAGAGATTCCAAGTATCTCATTTCTCCTATGCTGAGTCTGCTTGACCGCATCACAACACTTAGCCAATTTTCGACCTTCTGCATTCACGGGTTGGTGGGTTCACAAAAGTCTCAAATCCTATTTCGCTCATGTCCGTCCCTGACACCTTCATGCTTTTCCCAATACACATTTAGTATGGTTCAATGCTAATAACTCATTATGCAGGTCCCATAAATATTGTCATTAATAAGCAAAGGGATCGAGGAATTTCCTCATTAAACCTCATTAAAAGCATGATTTGCGGAAGATTATATTATCTCTCAAGCACTCATTTCTAATATTATCTGGATCAAAAGAATGCTCTCATCAACTTATGGCAGCAGCAGCTCGACAACAGTTCTTTGAAGATACCTTGAACATTTTTGGACAAGAAAGACAAAAAACCTATTGCCGATCCTCAGTTATCTACAACTCCTATTGGCTTTAAACAGAAGAAATTGCATGACTCTTTTCACCATGATTTTCCTCCAATTCCTACAAGGAGGCGAGGTGATAATACATTCAAAGGGAAACCATTTCGTAGGATCACTCGAAGTATGATTGGTAAGTCCAATACAAAGCCTCCAATTACCTCAAACCCTATTCAATTGTCCTCTGATCATGAGAGCCCTCACAAGAAGCTTAAAGAAGACTCTATAGGAGAATCTAAGCTTACCAAAGAAACCGAGTCTGAACTTGTCACGCCTAGTCTTCCTCAAAAGGCCACTTTTACACCTTCTTCTACCAAATGTGACATGCCTTCAACATCCACTATTAAGCCTAAGCCTTCTCTTATTGAACAGCCTGATCAGTCCCCAACTGTTGAACATTTGTAACAAGAAAATGCTCAGCTGATCCAACATCTTGTAGAGCATGAAACACTGGATCGTCATTTGCACCATAACAACGTTGTCCGACATGCCAAGGTAAATTCTCTACAACGCTTGGTTGATCAAATGACTACTACCAATCACAGTTTAAGAATGCAGTTGAAGCATCGAAAGAGGCCTAAGAAGAAGTCTCCAGGACACGAGGAAGAAGCCCCTAAAGCTTAATCTATCTCCTACATCAAGAGTATAGCTATGTTTTGGCAATCCATTTTACTTTGCAGAGGGACCTACAGAATCTCAAGCGTGGGAGAAATGATGACTCTATGTTTTGACCATTTTTTCCTTTGTCCAAGTGTCTTTTTGCACATGGAAATCATACAATTCATACCTCTATTGGCCCTTTTTGAAGGTATTATTTGGTTTCTTCCATCAATTTGCTATGGATCAACATAAGGTATGTGTAATATTCATTTTGATAATTTTATGATGAGCTCATCCTTAATCGAATGCATGCGATCGATTAACACTTGTCTTTTGATTGAAACAGGTCGAAAATGCAATCCATCCCTCGATCCGATCCTTGATCGGACCCTAAATATAGAACTCAGAGCATACGATCCGATCCTTGATCGGACCCTAAATATAGAACTCAGAGCATAATGAGTTGTGGGTTGGTATATCGGCGGGCTCTTCCTGGAAAATGTGAAACGTGGGTTTCATACATGTTTGAAACCTCCAATTATGGGACTCACTACATTTGATTCGAATAGTTGCGTTTGACCTTTATTTTAAGCGCACGAGTTGCTAGAAGATGCCGTCTGTTATTAATTTTTAGTGATTTTGTGTTGTAGGAGAGTGTCGACCCTTTTAGTCGTTGACCTCTCAGTTATATAAAAAACTCTATAAATACCGAGGTCTCTCAGAATGAGACAAACAATGATAATATAGCTATTATACTCAATTCGTTTATGTAACTCAATTCTGAATTTAATACAATCTAATGCATTGAGATCGTGTTTGTTTCTTAAGATGGAGTAGTACCACGAATACCTAGGGGCCCACCAATAGTCTGTGTATTTTTTTAATTTGTTGTGTAGTCATATTTGCATATATAACTCTCTTGTGCAGGTTGCTTGTTTAATTGTGTTTCTTTCTCTAACTTGCAAGTTATTTGTAATTTCCCATATCTAGACATCTATATGTGCATTCTCTTATGTAGGTTATTTACTTTGGTTGTGTTTTATAGCCATATACATGCTATTGATCATCTCACTGTTCATATATACACATATCTTTCTTTTCTCATTCACATAAGCTGTATTTTACTTTGCAGATTGGTCATTTAGGCAGTGTATATAACAATCTTTTATGACTCCTTAAGTTATGGTTTAAAATTAATCCCTGTAGGGTTGCATAGATTATTACCTCTGTGGTAGAATATTTCCAGTTTTGGTTTGATAGGAGAATTGCTAATTTCAAATCTCTTTTGAAT
>CBVK0100581343.1:0-11636 GCA_900067695.1 Picea abies
CCCCACCATCTTGCGGGCGTGGCCTTGAGTGCTAAGTCAAGTGCTGACAGTCTCTAGTTCTCTAATACTTTGTCTTCCTATTTTTTCAAGAATGTTTCCAAATCATTTAGCCTGTGGAAACTGGGTGGTTCGTTGCTATATGTACCTACCCATCTTACTACACAGTCTATTCTTGCATATCTTCATGTGGATACTTCGTGTAGTCTCTGCTGCCAGTTTTCTAACCTGGTATCTGAGTCTATTGCGTATGAAGTAATGCTCTGCCAACTAAGTACTTCGTCTGTAGTTGGGTTTACGTAATCCTCATCATGCGCAGTTGTTCTTTACAGCTAGTAGATCTCCTCTAAGTCCAGGAAAGTGGGTTCTACAAACCTCTCCCCTTCTGATGGATCTAGTGGTGCTATGACCCTGTATTCTCTGGATTCAAATGTCATTTTCCTGGTTTTCAAATTGATTATGGTCTAGTTGTCAAACTCCCGATCCACACCAAGTAGTGTCGGGTAAGGTGTTGTGTCATCCACTATTTCATTGACTTCAAAGTCTTCTTTAGTGCGCACTCCATCGAGGTCTATTGTCACTCCTTTTAGCCTACCTATTGGTAGGACTCTATGTTGGTTTGCTAGTTTTAATTGGACATTTGAATATCCCAGTGTTGGCTCTCCCATGCATTTAGTTTTAATTGGACATTTGAATATCCCAGTGTTGGCTCTCCCATGCATTTCCATGTCTTCTTGGGTAGCACATTCACTTCGAATCCTAGGTCTAGCATAATGTCTCCCATATTGAAATACCCAATGTTAGCATTTAGTCTAAAATCCCTACTTGTTCTTCTTCTGGTGTGTAGGTGATTGATAGTTTTTGGTTCTAGCTTCTCTTTTGTCTCGTTGCTACATTTCTCTAGTATGTTTTGCAATATTTTTACAGATGAAGGATAACTTAATACTTTTACGTGTGATTGCAAAAATCCTTTGATTGTACTTACTTGTCCCTTGGGCTGCATTTCGTTGGTATGATCCAATGATGGCAGAATCTCATATTCTGGGGCTGCCTTGAATGGTTGCGTAGTTGAAGTTGATGTTGTGTCCTCCTTCTGAAATTCTTGTCTAGATTCCCTAAAAGTCTCCTTTTCTTTTGGCACGTCGAACTTCTTCCTTGGTTTGATGTTATTCTTTACCCATTGGTTCTATGTTGGTTCATGTCGAACTGTGTCACTTCATGTTTTTATTCCTCCACGAGTGATTCTATTGATGTTTCTTCTGTCATCCCTGTCTTCGGCTAAAATCCACTAGACATTCTGATTGTTTTGGTTCCTCTTTTTCTGGATCTTTACCAGTAGTGTCGGACATTCCTCTGTGTCGTTGTCCGACGTGCAACAATACATACAAGTTGTGGGTGGGAGTGGACATTCCCATGCATAATGTCCTGGTTGCTGAAAATTGTGACATGTGATTGGTCCTCTACCACATCTGAACTCCTCTGGCTCGTCCTCCTCCTTGGTAGCCTGCTCAGTCACCTCTCAGTGCATTATACTGTGGTGCCTAATTATACTACGCAGTATTGTACTGGGGTTGTGTCAAGTTGTATTTTGGTTGCATGTTATTGTATGGTTGTTGCGCAGTATTATACTACTGCTGCGCAATGTTGTATGGAGCTGAGGCTTGATTGAACTGTGGCACTACTTGCCCAGTCATCATTTCAGCCTGTACCATATATGCATATGATTTTATTTCCCGCATCAGCTCCATAGTTCTACAATATTTGTCGTCATGGCCTACTGACTTACAAAAGGTGCAATATGAATTCTTCGAAATTGTCTAGTATATCTGCATCATTGTGCAATGATAAGGGTCGTGTCCTGGTTTCTTGCATATTTCACCCCATAATCCTCCCTGTAGTAGCGGATTTGGCATACATGTTTCCATATACTGTGCGAATGTTGGGCATTCGTTCTTGTGGTGTCCTTCCATCCTGCATGCGGTGCACCAAACAACTTCTCGTTTGTCCTTGTTCTTATTCTGGTTCAGCTGAAATGTTAGATTCTTCAAATCCTCCTTCAATTCCTCAATAGTTGGGTTTGTCTGTTGGTACTGGTTCTCTTCCATTTGCAAGGCTGCCTACAGATCCTCTGCCTGCATTTGAAATTTATGTTTTTGTAAGGGGCATTTTAAGTGTGGGAGTAGTGAGTTGAAAAATAGGTTCTGATGCTGCATCTCAATCATAAGGTATTTTAGTTTTCCTTTTAGTCATTTGAACCTCTGATCGATCTCCCATACCAATTCTCCTAGTTTTTGTCTTATTTCAATCATCTCATTCATTTACTGATCCTCTGAGCTCGGATTATGGAACTCGTTTATCAATAATTTCTTAATGTCGGATAGTGTCCTTGTCGTCCCAGGGGCATGTTCGTGTCTAGACTTATGTACCAATCTAGTGCGTGGTCTCTTACTATAATCGCTAGCTGCACAAGTTTGGTATCTTCATCGGTGATCTATTTTGCCTCCCAGATATTTGCACAAATGAACAAATGCTTCTCAGGGTCTTCTATTTCTTCTCCTCGAAATTCTAGTAATCTGATAGTGGGATCATGTCCTGCCATTCTGAATACTGAACTACTACCTCCTCCACATGGTGTATATACTTGACTAGTGTTGTCGGAACTGGCTCCTCCAGTTGTTTCTCCTAGTGTAGATGTACTTCTCGCTGTCATACTTCCTCCGAACTTCGGTTGTCTAAATGGTGGTGTTCTCTTTGGTGTATTAGTCACACATGGGTTCATGGGTTCCACACTGACATTAATATGGATAGGATGGTTTCCTTATCCTCCCATTATTGGGCCTCTCGTCTTCCTCTCGTATGTTTCACGAAGGATTTCCTCAATCTGCTCCATAGCTCAGAGATCCTCTACCTCTTCCTCATCGCTTGCCAAGCCCTCCCTCGCGGCTACGATTTTCTTCTTGGTATTCACATTATATTGGTAGGTTACTCCGCTACATGTCATTCCTGATGATGCCAAGATCCACTTGATTTGTTCATCATCCATCATGACCGGGTCCAAGGGTCCCTCCTCCTTCTTGCCTTTATCCTGACCTCCTTCCATTTATCCTCTCTCTGTCAGTGCTTCCCCCCTTCCCCCATGCACGCAGGGAAGTTTAGCTGTCTGATTCCATTATCATTACACCTTTGTTATATAGAAGTATCTTAATAGAAGTATACAAGGATTGAATGTACCTTCCTCGAGGTCCACATAGAAATTCTTTCTCTGTTGTGTTGTATGACTTCGTTGTGTCGATTGCAAATTCGGTGATGAAGCCTGCCACAATACTGTCAAGCCAAAAGTCTACTGCGTGGGTGAATTTGTTGTTCCCCTGTTGTAACTGCTCAATCTATACTAGGGTCCACTCTAGTTGTCAAACCCAATTCGTCACGTGGTTATCCTTCAACCTTAGTATCCACTCATGTAGTAGATGCAGAAAATCACAAAAAAAGACTTCATGTAAATCAGTAAATACGTATTTATCCAGATATTTGCGAGGTGTGAGTCTAGGGTTTCTATTGTCTTTATGGGCAAAATCTATCTCTTTGGTTCTCAACCAACCTTTGATTTCTGCTTTCATGGGGTTCCACGGTCTCAACATTCCCTTCTAATGGCTCATTGGTCTTCTTGTTTTGCTCGTTCTTTTCTCGTTCAATCTATCTCATCTACTCAGTCCTCTCTTGTTCCTTCAAACACGAAAATGGAACCATTTGTTGGGTTTAACTAATCTCTTTACTGTCTGAGTTATTGACCCAGGGTTCATGTCTTTCAGGTTTCCAACAAATCCTATAAAACTATTGGCCCTCTTGGTAAACCAGAAGGCAACACAATACACATAATGTGTTGCACCGTCTCACCCAAGATAGCTTTAAATGGGTGGATGTAAGACTCAGGTGTTTACAACTTAGGATTGAGTATAAGATAGGGGTTTGTTAACCAGAGCCATCCACTACGATCTATGAATGTAATCTACTTATTCCTCACGGGTGCACGTTTCCATTTCACAGTTTAATTCCCGAACAACATAATCGTATTCCATAACAATATATTAACTCCTTTATTAATAATAACAATGAACTACTAAAAGAAAGAAAAGAGATACATTCATTCATCACATTACATATATATTACCATGGTTCACCCCCTCCTGGGCTACATCCACAAAGATTTGGCTCTTGGCTCTTTTATTATGGTAGTTCTGCATCTCCAACATCGCACACTTACAATTCCGTTTGATGGGTAAGATCTGTACGAGGAGAACTAGATTGCACCAGGCTCCATAGCGTGCAATCTAATCCTCGTTTCTTCCTCCTCTCCTTTGTTCTTAGCTCATCTGATTACAAAATTTTTCCATGACCATATTACATAACGCATCAACTCGTCTCTAGCTACGATAGAGTATTACAAAAGATGAACTAATGCAAAAGAGAATCAAATTTTCTATGATAACTGTGTATCTCTATTTATATATATCAGGCTCTTCAGTCATTTACAATGTATTACCAAAACCCTAACCCTACCAACGTTCTCCATTAGTAATTCTTGATAGATGATCTGGTCCTGCATTCAGCTTCCCTGGTTTTACTATGATTTCAAAATTATATTCCTGAAACAATAACAACCATCTATAGATCCTTCCCCCCAACACTGGCTTGTTAACTAGGTACTTCAACGTGGAATGATATGTAAACATCTTAAAATGTTGACCCAATAAATAATGTTTGAACTTTTGTAAGGCATATAGATACAATAGTTCTTAATTTTTTAATGAAGAAAAGAGAAAAGTAGTAATTGGTTTGCATGAGAGTGTTGACAAAAATGATGTAAGGAAAATTGCATTAAAAATGAATATTACAAAATGGGTTGTGATTTGAATTTTCTTTTTTAGTTGATAGTAAAGAAAAATAAGGAAATCCCTAATATTTGTTAAACTATAGTTTTTATTATATCAACACTTAAAAAAATTGAAGTAGTGAAAATCATTAGTTGTTATTTACTTTTATTGTTTCATTTTTTGTTTCAATTACTTGCAAGCAATTCAATTTCTCTTTTTTCTTTTGTTACTACATTGGCATTGAGTAAGGAACAACCCTAGATTATAACACTGTTAATAAAAAGAACAAAACCTTTTTTTTATGAAAACCAATTATATTCTAGGTATAGGTCTTTGGATTAGGAGTGATGAGAAAACATTCCAAAGTTACTAAAATAAATTATGTTAGTTCTCTAGTTGAGAAGTGAAGACATTTTTGGGAAAGTGACTACAGGGTTAACACCTTTTCTATTTGTAAAATCAGAGGTAGACATTGTTCAAATGCGGGATTTCCCTCCACATTTGGACAAATGACTAAACAAATGCTAAGTAGAGACCCTCATGGTTATCCCATCATTGATATCTTACAAGGCCCTCCTAATTTTTTTGATCTAGTAATGTCAAGAGACTAACAAGGATTTAGCAACTCTATCCCCCCTGGTCACGTATTTTGTAAAGGGATAGCCTAGTTTCCCAAATTTTAGGGAACCAACTAGTGTATAGCTGTTGGGGAGTAACAACAATGTATCTCAAGTAGCTCAGTTTCTACCTTTAGCAACTTCTTGAGGATTTCATAACCTCAATTGGCTCTGCCTTACAAAGAATTAGTAAGTATTCTCTCATCTTCACTTGGGTTGCACCCTTAGTGAAAGGATGATTTGGAAGGCCTAGTGTTGGAAGCAGACCAAAGTAAAAAGAAAGGCGATTTTGGGAAAGAAGGCATGCATGAGGAAAACAACAACTGGAAGGAATAATAGCACGTGCGCATGCATGGAAGACCTAAAAATAGTAGGGTTAGGGTTTTGGTAAGGTATTTTAATGGATGAAGAGCCGGAAATGTATAAATATAGATACCTAGGTATCAGAGAAGAGACTATTCATTATTATATAGAGAATTTTTGTAGCGAATCGATATGTAATATTTTGTTGTATGACCTACTTGTGTAAGTTGTTGAGCTAGAAAAGACTGAGGAGGATAGATCTTGAGGGTTAGATCGCAAGTCGAGGATCCTGGTGCACTCTAGTCTGCCTCATAGTAGATCTTACCCACCAAGAAGAGTTGTAAAGCATGCGACGATGTAGGTGATAAATACGATAATAAAAGAGATAAGCGCCAGATCTTTGTGGACGTAGCCCAGGGGGGGGTCAACCACGGTAACATCTATGTTATGTGATGCATGTGTTTTGTTATTGTCTTCAGTAGTTATTGATATGATTAATGAATGAGTTGTTACATTTCTTGTTTAATCGTGAATAACAGTATATTGCGTTAATAAGCTATGTTAGAACTCTCAGTATACAGTTATCATATCTCTCACTCAATCCTAGGATGTAAACACATGAGTATTGAAGCCACCCATTAAAGCTATCTCCGGTGAGACTGTGCAGTTCACTCTTTGCGCTGTGTTGCCTTTTGGTTTACCAGGAGGGCTAATAGTTTTAGAGGCTTTGTTGGAACCATGAGAAGACATGAACACTGGGTGAATCAATACAAACTTAGACAGGATAAATGAGTAAATAACCAACAAATGGTTATGTTGTAATTGATAGTAACATGAGAGGATTGAGTAGATGCAAAGAGGTAGAGAAAAATAATATCAAAGAAGAAAAGAAAGCAATGAGATACTAAAAGGGGATGTTGAGACTGTGGAATCCCACAAAAGCAGATATCAAAAGTTGGTTAAGAACAAAAGAGTTGGAATTTGCAAAAAAAGATAACAGAAACCCTAGAGTAACACCCCACAAATATCTTGAGAAATACGTGTTTACAGATTTGCATGAAGTGTTTTCCTGTGATTTTCCACACTTATTGCAGGACTGGATACTAAGGTTCAAGGATAACCACACAACAAACTGGATCCGACAACTAGAGTGGACCCCAGTATAGATTGAGCAGTTACAACAGGTGAACAACAAATTCACCTGCGCAGTAGACTTTTGGATTGACAGTATTGTGGAAGGCTTTATAACAGAGTTTGTAGTAGATACAACGAATTCATACAGCGTAGCAGAACAAGAGTTTCTATGAGGAACTAGAGGAAGGTACATTAGATCATTTTATACTTCTATTAATATACTGTTATATAACAAAGGAGTGATGGAAATGGAGTCTGACAGCTAAACTTCCCTCCATACATGGGGGAAGGGGGGAAGCACTAATAGAAAAAGGAGAAATGAAAGGAGGAAAGGATAAGGGAAAGAAGGATGAACTCTTGGACCCAATCATGATGGATGACGACCAGATCAAGCAGATCATGGCGATAGCTGGAAAGTCGCATAGTGGAGTACCCTACCAATACAAGGTGAATACCAAGAAGAGAGTTGTAGCCACGAGGGAAGGCTTGGTGAGGGACAAGGAAGAGGTAGAGGATATTCGGGCTGTGGAGAAGATTGAGGAAATCCAGTGTGCAACATATGAAAGGAAGACGAGAGGTCCAAGAATGGGAAGAGAAGGTAACAATCATATCCATATTAATGTCAGTGTGGAACCCATAAACCTATGTGTGACTAATACACCAAAGAGAACACCATTGTTTAGAAAACTGAAGTTTAAAAGAAGTCAGACAACATGAAGTACATCTACACAAGGAACAAAAACTGGAGGAACCAGTTCAGGCAACACTATTCAAGTATCTACACCATGCGAAGGCAGTAGTTCAACATTTAGAATGGCAGGACATGATCCTACCATCAGGTTACCATAATTTAAAGGAGAAGCATTGGAGGACCTCAAAAAACATTTGTTCATATTGATAATATTTGGGAAGAAAAATAGATCATAGATGAAGATACTAAACTAACACAGCTAGCGATTACACTAAAGGATCACACACTGGATTGGTATATGAGTTTAGATACAAACAATCCACCAGGGACAACCATGGATTGGTATATGAGTTTAGATACAAACAATCCACCAGGGACAACCAAAACAATTGTAGATATCAAGAAATTGTTTATAAATGAGTTCTAGAAGCCGAGTTCAGAAGATCAGTACATGAATGAGATGATAGAAATTAGACAGAAACTGGGAGAATTCTTATGGGAGATTGACCAGAGTTTCAAGAGACTGAAGGGAAAGTTGAAATATCTTATGACCGAAATGCAACATCGGAACATGTTCATCAATTCACTGCTACCACACTTAAAATATCCATTGCGACAACAGAAGTTTCAGATGTAGGTAGAGGCTCTGCAAGCATCCCTACAACTGGAAGAAAACTAGTATCAACAGACGGATCCAACCATCGAAGAACTAAAGGAAGATTTGAATAAATTAACGTTCCAACTCAACTTGAATAAAAATAAGGACAAACGAGAAGTCATTTGGTGTACTACATGAAGGTCAGAAGGACACCACAAGAACGAATGTTCAACATTTGTGCAGTATATGGAAGCATGAATGTCGAATCCATTACCAACAAGAGGACTATGGTGTGAAATCTGCAAGAAATCGGGCGACGATCCATATCATTGCTCAATGATGCATAAACACCAGACAGTCCGAAAGATTTCATATTGCAACTTTTTCAAGTCAATGGGCCACGATGACAAAGATTGTAGAACTATGGAGTTGATGAGAGAGAGGACATCAGATGCATATAGAGTGCAGGAAGAAATGATGATGGGACAAGCCACACAACAATTTAACCAAGTTCCATCCCCATACAACATTGCACAGTAGCAGTATAATACTATGCAACAACCATATAATACCATACAGCCACAGTACAATACGATGCAACCTCAGTACAATACAACACAGTACAAATAGGCACCTCAGTATAATGCACTGAGAAGAGATCAAGTGAGCTACAGAGGTGGAGGAAGAGCGAGAGGAGGTTTTTTATTAGGTAGAGGACTAGTGGTATGTCACAATTGTCAACAACTGGGACATTATGAAAGAGAATTCCCACTTCCACCAACGACTTGTATGTATTGTCGCGCATCAGACCATGCCAATGAATAATGCCCGACACTATTAGTTAAGATCCATGAAAAGAGGAACCATAACAACCAAAATGTTTAGTGGATCTCAGCCGAAGCGAGGGATGAAGGATGAAACATCAACATAGTTACTTGTGGAGGAGATAAAATAGGAAACAATGTAGTCTGACAAGAACCAGTCCAGCACAAGTGGGTGAAGAAGAACGTCGAACCAAAGAAGCAGTTCAATGCGTAGATGAAGAAGGAGATATTTAAGCAAGCTATAAAATAAATTCAGAAGGAAGACATGGTGTCGACTTCAACTGCGCAACAAATAAAGGAAGCATTGAAGTACGAGATGCCTACGTTACTAGATCATACCAACGAAATGCAATCCACAGGACAAGTAAGTACAATCAAAGGATTTTTGCAATCATGTGTAAAAGTATTGAAATATCCATCCTCTGTCAAAATATTGCAAAACATACTATAAAAATGTAGTATAGAGACGGAAGGAAAACTAGAACAAAAAATCGTCAATCACCTACATACAAGGAGAAGAACCAGTAGGGAGTTTAGACTGAATGCCAACATCGGAGATTTCAACATGGGAGATATCATACTGGATCTAGGATTTGAAGATAATGTATTACCAAAGAAGACATGGAAATGCATGGGAGAGCCCACATTAGGATATTCACCTGTTCAACTGAAACTAGCAAACCAACACAGAGTCCTACCAATTGGTATATTGAAAGGAGTGAAAATAGATTTGGATGGGGTGCGCACTAAAGCAGATTTTGAAGTGATTGAAATAGTGGATGGCACACCTGTTCAACTGAAACTAGCAAACCAACACAGAGTCCTACCAATTGGTATATTGAAAGGAGTGAAAATAGATTTGGATGGGGTGCGCACTAAAGCAGATTTTGAAGTGATTGAAATAGTGGATGGCACAACACCATATCCAGTGTTGCTTGGTTTGGATTGGGCGTTTGAAAACCAGGCCATAATCAATTTGAAGACAAGGAAAATGACATTTGAGTCAGGAGAATGAAGGGTCATCACGCCATTAGACCCATCAGAAGGGGAAAGGTTTGTGGAACCCACTTTCTTACACTTAGAGGAAATCAACTAGTTGTACAAAACAACTGTGTGTGATGAGAATTACGCGAACCCAACTGTAGATGGGATACTCAGTTGGTGGAGCATTAATTCATGTGTGATAGACTCAGATACCAGTTTAGAGAACTGGAAACAAAGGCTACATGAATTTTCCACGAGAAGATGTGCATGAATAGACCATGCAGTAAGATGGGTAGGCACAGAGATAAGGGAACCACCCAATTTCCACGAAATAAATGATTTGGAAACATTCTTGGCACAGTATGAATATGCATTTTTAGAGAATCAGAGACTATTAGCACTTGATATAGCACTCAAGGCCACACCTGTAAGATAGTGGGGCACGCACAAAGAGACAATCACATATTGGTACCAATGTAAGCGGTTACTGCGCATAAGGTTTAGCGCAGAAAAGAAAGACAACAAGCAACAACAGAGGTACGATGGACAAGGGGCACCAGTGGAACACTTGGAGAAGTGCAAAGCGTTGTGGAAATTGACACCCCCAGAGGAATGGCCTCATCATTTTATACACACTCTAGAGGGTATACCAATGAACTGGTATACAGACTAGGAACTACACAGAGGAACTACGACTTGGACGATACTGCAAAAATATTTTACAGTCATTTTTTCATTCGAGCATGAAAACCCCAACATAGATGCATCTCTTAAAAATATAAGAGGGATGACATTCATCAAGGTACCAGAAGTCAGACTCATAACAGAAGAATAATAGCGGAACAAACAGACAGTCAAGGAATTGTTGTCTTGTTACCATGTGCACGAAGACGCACCAGAGGAAGACGATCTGTGTGATATTTAGATCAAGGAAATAGAAGGAAAGAGAGAAGTGAATGGTCCACCCATAGAATCAAAAGTTATTTCCGCATCGATCAAGGTAAAGAAAGTCAACATTGGGTCAGTTGAGAATCCCAAAATGGCCAGCATTGGAGATTACTGGGATGAGAAAATGGTAGAAAGCATAACAGAGTTACTGCGCGAGTACAATGACCTGTTTCCCATAAAATTTACAAAGATGAAGGGTATAGTGGGAGATCTAGGAGAGATGAAGATACCACTCAGAGCTGATGCGAGACTGATCAGACAACGACCATACAGATTGAACCCAATATATAAGTAGAAATTCAAAGCTGAGATCGACAAGATGCTCGAAGCCAAAATCATATAACCAATCGAAGAATCAGAATGCATAAGCCCAATGGTAGTTCAAGACAAAAAACAAGGAGGGATACAGATTTGCATCGACTTGAGGAAGTTGAACGATGCATGCCTACATGACCCGTTCCCTACACCTTTCACGGGTGAAGTGTTGGAGAACATAGGAGGACACAAAGCTTACTCATTCACTGATGGATTCTCATGCTACCACCAGATCAAGATAGCACAGGAAGACAAATATAAGACTATGTTTGCTTCTGAATGGGGATCTTACCAGTACACAGTCATGTCGTTTGGACTGAAGAATGCACCAACAATATTTTCCAAAGTAGTCAT
>CBVK0100581344.1:0-11635 GCA_900067695.1 Picea abies
TTGGTAGACATAAAAAACCCTTGGAGTCAATACTTCACCAAGTTAACTTGTGGGAGACTAAGGGCCTCTAAGGAATAAGTCGCCTACCTTATTGTGCGCCCCTTAGAATCATTGTGAGGGACTGTTGCAGTTTTCCCTCATGACATCATGGGTCCTCTCGAACTAGGTAAACGTTAACCTACAGTTCGATCCACGACGAGAGTGCTAGTAGGTTGTGACAGGGCTGCTGTCCACACCTCTCCCTCAACATCTCTGGTAGTCGTGCGTGACCCCTCTACTCCACATGTGAGTTTGGTCGACAAGCTATCGTCAGCCTGCATCATCAACGAATCATGTCAGCAATATATCCATAATCATATCATCTAATCAGATGCACTAATATCACATATAAAAAAATCAATCCCTAATGGTTCACTCCCCGACTCGATCCAGAGTCTAAGGGGTTCCATCGATGCCTCTGCATCCTCAAGGTCCAAAATCCTTCACACTTAGTAAAACCGAATCAATAGCACCTATCTATGTCAATGCAGTAAAACAACATGTCATCAACCCATAATGCCTCATAATCAAAATAAATGTTTTAATAGCATAATAATCCGGATCATTTGCGAGCAAGAATCCTCATAGAATAAGTTTGCTCAGTGTGCAAGAGAAAGATATTACACACACCCCTTCTTGGTCTAAACTTCATCCCAAAGTTTCACAATATAAGTGCCGAAATAATGTGTATCACAGTATCATAAGTCTATCTATCAAACAAAAATGGAAACTGCTGGCGCATATCATATGCGTCCTCCCACGTCGTCGAGTGCGAACTATAGTTGTCCCACTAGACCTTGACCTCATCTATTGTTCAACGCCGTAGCTGTCAAATGCGATGATCCAGGATGCAAATCAGCTCAGCTATGAGTGCACTCCCATCCGACATCCGCAAGGTTCTCAAGTCAAAACATGTGTAAGATCACTAATCATATTGTCTCAAACAGATACGTGAAAGACATCGTGCATATGCCTCACGAATCAGGCAAGGTTAGTCATTAGGCCATGAGCCTCTCTTTTATACAATCTCGTAGGATCCCATGAATCTAGGAGATAGTTTATCCCCTTTTTCCAAACTTGATCGAACTCTTATGCGGTTTCAGCTGCAAAAATACTCGATCGCCACATCATAACTACGGTCGACCCGACGCGCATCGTCGTAACTCTTCTATCGATCCTGTGCTTCCTTGATCCCTCGTCTTAAAGTTTGAATTAAATCTTCCAATTCTTGGATCGCTTCTGGTCGCACCTGGACCCTATCCTCAAGCTGATCCTAACTCAAGGTGCCCGACATGGTTGCCCGTAAAGAAACTCTAAGGGCACCATCTTAATGACGCTTTGGTAACTGTTGTTATAAGCGAATTCTACCAGTGGCAAGAATTCTTCCCAACCTTTCTGTTGGTCCATAACGTACATGCACAACATGTCTTCCAAGGTTTGGTTTGTTCATTCGGTCTTCTCATCAGTCCCCAGGTGATACACCGTACTAGAGCTAAGTTGGGTTCCCAAGGCCTCTTGGAAACTAGTCCAAAATCATCCAGTAAGCATCGATCCTCGATTGAATATAATCCTCTTAGGCACGCCATGCAACCTCACAATCTCACTGATGAAAACTCTAGCTATGCCAAGTGCCTGAAATATCGTACGCACAAAAATAAATGAGCACTCTTCGTCAGAGTGTCATCTACTACGAAAATCGAGTCATGTCTCCTTGCCGTCAGTGGAAATCCAACAATAAAATCCATCGAAATAACCTCCCATTTCGATTTCGAAATAACGTGTGGCTGTAGTAATCCTGCTGGGTGTCTAGGTTCAACCTTTACCTACTGACATTCTAGACATCTGGCTACATAGTTGACTATGTCGGCCTTCATTCCCTTCCAAAAGAATAAGGGTTTAAGGTCCACCCTCATCTTCATGACTCCCGGGTGAGCCATGTATACTTCTCTATGAGCCTCGCTTAGGATCAAGCTGCTCAACTCGTCGTTCGGTGGTACATAAATTTGATTTTTTTAAACCTCAATAATCCCTTATCGTCAAATGTAAATCCTTCAAATCTTGGTACCATCATTGTGTTTTGTACGATAAAATCCTCGACCTCTTTGTACCAGCCATCGTTATGCTATAAAGTTTTAATCCTCTTGCGTAGATTCATCTGAAAGGGAAACACCGAAAATATGTGTGGTCTCTGACTCAATGCATTTGCCACTCAGTTCACTGTTCCTTTTATGTAAGTAATCTTGAAGTCATACTCGCTAAGCAGTTCCAACCAACGTTGTTGTCACGTGTTCAGGTCGCTTTGCGTAAAGATGTGTTGTAGTCCACCGTGGTCCATCCTTAGTTCAAATTTTCGTCCAACTAGGTAGTGTCTCCAACTTTCAAGGCATAAACAATGACTAACAACTCCAAATCGTGCGACGCATATTTCTCCTCATGCCTTCTCAGTTTCCTCGATATGTAAGCAATCACTCGCCTGTGTTGTATCAAGATTCTGCCTAAGCCTTCCTTGGATGCGTCAGTGCATACCAAGAAGTCTGCATCCATGTCAGGGACCTTTAGTATCAGTGCTATTGTTAACAACTCCTTGAGACTCCAAAATGCCTCCAAGCATTTCTCGGTCCCAACAAACTTCTTGTTGTTCTTTTGCAACTCCAAGATCGGATTTGCTATCTTCGAAAATCCATTAACGAACAGTCGATAGTATCTTGCTAAACCCATGAAGCTACATATTTATGGGACATTCATCGATGCATGCTTTTCCATAATAGACTCGACCCTTGTTGGATCCACGCCGATACCTTCGCTAGAGATGAAATTCCCTAAGTAGTGAATCTTCGATTGATAAAAAGAGAATTTGGACAACTTCCCATACAATTTGTGCTCTCACAAACACTGTAGTACCAAGCGTAAGTGCTCCTCATGCTCCTCTGTCATTTGAGAGTACATCAAAATATCGTCAATGAATACTTGGACGAACTTGTACAAGTACTCGCGGAACACCCCATTCATCAAACTCATAAATACCCCTGGGACGTTTTTCAGTCCAAACAGTAAAATAGTAAACTCGTAATGTCCAAACCTCGTCTTAAAGGCGGTATTAGGGACGTCATCATCCTTGATCCGTAACTGGTGATACCCTGATCACAAATCGATCTTTGAGAACACCATCACACCCTTCATATGATCGAACAGATCATCAACCCTCGACAACAGATACTAATTCTTGATCATTGCCTGTTTCAATTGATGGTAGTCAATGCAGAGCCTCCACAACCCATCCTTATTTCATATGAAGTAACAGGCACACCTCGTGGTGACACGCTTAGACGTATAAGTCCCAGGTCCAACAACTCCTTTAGTTGCATTCTCAACTCCTGTAACTCTGGGGTCGACATCCGATAAGGCGTTCTATCTATTGGTTCAGTCCCCATTTTTAGGTCTATAATAAAATTCAATTCCCTCTACAGTGGCATCCCAGGTAACTCCTCTGAAAAGACGTCTGCAAACTCTCTCACCACCAGAAGGTGTTCTAGACCTTCCACTACTCCCTTCTCGTTTAATGCAAGTATCTCATAAATCTTACATCCCTTGCGCATGCTCTTCCGTAGATGCAAGGAAGAGATGAAACTCAGGGAAACTCCCTGGTTCCGTCCCACAATCACACATCTTTGTCCCTCATCATTGACCAATCTCAATCGTTTCATCTTACAATTGAGTATCGCCTCATGGGATTCCAACTAGTCCATACCAATCATGACATCATAAGATCCTAAGATCGTGACGTACAGGTTGGCCCTGGTGAAAAACTCTCCCAGGTTAAGGATACAACCCATAACCTTTCCTCCAACCTTCTGTTTGGCTCCAGAATCCATCTCTATGAAGCTAAACTCATCCTATTCGACTGCCTTTACCTTAATCATTTTTAGCACCGCACCAGGAATGAAACTCTCGGTAGCACTGGGATCTATCAAAATACTAAGGGTCTGGTCAGCGACGATACCTGACGTCTCGAGCATAGTCGACTGGTGCTTTGCCTATTGGTTATTCACCACTGCATGAATCCTATGGGCCTTGCCCAAATATCCCATGGTAGTGGGTCCGACTGATCCAAATTATCTAGTCCTCTCCACAGGGCAGTCACGCTGGTAGTGTGTGTAGAAATTTTGATACAAATTAATGTATTCCTGCGATTCTTCTGATCTAACAATTTCCGCTACTGTTAAATACATAATCGCTTATACTATTATTCTTGCGGATTAAATTAAACCACGATCACAACCATGAGCACAAAGTGAAATATCAATAACACAACACAGAAGTTTTACCGGGAAAGTGTAAAGCTAAAAAACCCCACTATCATATATTATGTATATCATGAATCGTACAATACAATCGTCTCACACTGTCATACACAAATTAGCAAATACATGTGCCAATTCCTGTGTCCAGACAACTTGCCTCCTCTACACAATCTCTGCAATTCGAATTATCACAATCGAATAATTCAACAACGAATTGCCTAGTTTGCACATGCTCATAAGCATATCCACTGCATGTGTGATCAAAACACAACTGATAGCCAAACTGTCCCTTTCACCTGTTATCTCAACTGGGTCTCCACTGGATCTGACATGCATGTAGTTAACCGTGGTGAATCTTCAGTTGCATGTGAGTTCATTGATGAATTGAACTCTCACTAGTGCATGTTTAGTTACAACTAGTACAACTGATCTTAATTCACTTAACTACACTTATAATTCTGTTACAAATCCAACTCACTCAGTTATGAATGAAATAATAGATTAATATTTATTGTCTAATTTATTTAAGGGAAAATTAAATTAGACACATGTTTCTTGTTGACTTTTCAACACTCCCTCTCAACAAGAAAGGGATTATCCTTCACCCCAATCCTGTCTCTATGATATTCAAATTTTCTCCTGGTGAGTGCCTTCATCAGAATGTCCACATCCTGATCTTCCATAGGAATGTATTGGAGCAACATGATCTTCCACTGCACACAATATCTGAGATGATGATACTAGATATCTATATGCTTAGATCTATCATGAAACACAGGATTAATCGAGAGTTTAATGCAACTCTGATTATCACAATAAATCACTGTCGGATCTAAATGAGAACCAAACAAACCAACCAAGATCTTCCTCATCCAGATAGCCTCACATGCAGCTTGGCTCACTGCCATTTATTTCGCTTCCGCTGAACTAAGTGCCATAGATCTCTATTTCCTGCTATACCAAGAAAGAGCTATAGATCCGATACTAAAGATCCCCCCTGATGTGCTCTTTTTGTTCATTGGTCTGCCCGCCCAATTTGCATCCGTGAAGCCATGCAACTTCACCTCATCCGTCTATCTATACCATAATCCATACTCAGATGTGCCCTTTAGATATCTCAGGACATGCTTACCTGCCTTCCAAAAGAGTTTGGTAGGCTTAACCATTACTTGACTTAGCTGGTTAACCACATAGCAAATGTCCGGTCTTGTATTCACTAAATACATTAGCGAACCCACTAACTGTCGATAGACAGTAGCATCCACTACCTCTCTAGAAGTAGAATCCTCTTTCCTCCAGTTTCCTGGAAGAGGAGTATCCATGGGTTTGCAGCCCTCCATGTGAAACTTACCCAGTATCTCTCTTGCATACTTTCCTTGAGACACAAAAAGTTCACCATCTCGCTGCCATATTTCCAATCCAAGGAAATAAAGAAGAAGGCCCAAATCCTTCATCTCAAACTCCTTTGAAAGGTCCTCCTTGCATGAGTGTATCAACGGCTCATCACCAGTCAATATCAAATCATCAACATAAAGCACAATGATCAAAAGCTTACCCTCCACCACAATTTGGTATAGGTTTGTATCTGCTTCACTTTTGGTGAAGCCCAATCCAGTGAAATAGCTGTCTATCCGAGTGTACCAAGCACGAGGTGCTTGCTTCAGCCCATACAATGCTCTCTTGAGTCTACACACATGCGACTCTTTGTCAAAGGTCTCAAAACCTTCTGGTTGTTCAATGTACACTTCTTCCTCAATGATCCCATTGAGGAACACAGTTTTTAGATCCATGTGATGAATGCGCCAACCCATCTATGCTGAGAGTGCAAGGATGGATCTTATGGAAGAGTACATTGCGACAGGTGAAAAAGTCTCATCATAATCTATCCCCTCAATATGTGAGAATCCCCGAGCCACAAACCTGGCCTTTTATTTCTCCACACTCCCATCAACAGCTTGCTTTACCTTGTAGATCCATCTCGAACCTGCCACTGATTTATCGACCGGTCTTGGGACAATTTCCCATGCACTATTTTTGACAATGGAGTCATACTCCTCTACCATAGCATCAACCCAAGTGGGGTCCTGCATTGCTTCCTAAAAGGAAGATGGTTCAGTCACAATACATTTTCTCATGAAAGCCATGTATCCAACAAATCGATCAAGAGACTGTCTCTGTCTGCGCTGTGAAATAGGGGCTCCTATATTCTGTGCAACATCTAGTCTCAATCTATTAGCTTCTGTGGTGCGATTTCTTCCATTTCTGATGGATGGCTCTGCTTGAGTGGTTTCCTCCACTCTATGAACCTCTTCATGTGGCTGATCCACATCTTGAGACTCATCTTTGGGAACCAACAGTTCCTCTTTTGCATGCAAGTCTAGCTCCCTCTCAAGTGACAACCGCATGGCTTTCCCCTCATCGAATTTTATATCCCGTTGCATAACAGTCATATTACTGTTTGGAAAATACACATGATAATTATGGGGTGTTTCTGTGTACCCCACAAATATCCCAACTTCAACAGTCGATTCCAGCTTCTTCATGGCATCCTTGTTCACATGCACAAAAACATATGAGCCAAAAATTTTTAAATGCGAAACATCAGGTTTCTTACCAGTAAAAGATTCTTCAGGTGTACTCATGCCAAGTACTCGATGAGGACAATGATTTTGCACATAAACCACAGTATTGCATGCTTCTGCCCACAAATTCATTGGTAGGCCCTGATCATGCAACATCGCTCGTGCTGCACCCACGATCATTCTGTTCTTTCTCTCCGTGACCCCATTTTGTTGTGGGTTATGAGGCGCTATGAGTTCTCTTTGAATTCCTTCTCTGCTGCAGAATTATTTGAATTCTTTAGAGATGTATTCTCCACCATTATCGCTCCTTAGAGCCTTCACTTGCTTCCTCGACTCTTTCTCCACCAATGCTTTAAACTCACAGAACTTTGAGAATGTTTGATCCTTCTTCTGCATGAAGAATATCCAACATTTACGAGAAAAGTCATCAACAAAAATAACATAATACTTGTGTTTTGTTGTTGAAGCAACTGAGAATGGTCCACACACATCCGTGTGAATTCTCTCCAGGATCACAGAAGCACGACTCTCCTTTTCATGAAAGGTGGACTTTACATACTTCCCCAAGGTGCACCCCTTGCATTGATTTGACTGAGCAAGTGTTCCCCTTGGAAGTCCAGTAGATATTTGCTGCATGATCTTCAAGGATCCATGATGAAGATGGCCCAATATCCTGTGCCATAATTCGCCCTCATCCCGTCTCACCACTTTTTTTGCCTTGCCTATCATGGGATTGCAGCCATCTACCTCCAACATGTAGAGATTCTTAACTTGAATCCCTATCTTCTTGACTTGACCTGTTTCTTTATGTCACAGGTAGGATTTACCACTGCTAAAAACAACATCATAGCCTCTGTCCTCCAACATTACGACTGAGACCAAGTTTTTCTTCAGACCTGGAACATGCATAACATACCTGACTCCCTCTGAAAGGTAATGGTACCAATACCAGTTGCACTGTATCGTCCATCGTCGCCCATCTCTATATGCATTCTGAGATCTTTCTCCTCCAATTCAATGAAATAATATTTATCTCCCATCATGTGGAAGGAAGCGCCACTATCCAAATACCACACCAATCCCGATGCACTTGAAGCCATGCATGAGATCAAAGTGAAGTCAAGCTCAAATTGTGAGACAAGAGCCTCACCAGTTGCAGATCCAACAACCGTCTTGTTCTTCTTCTTCTATGGATAGTTAGTAGTCAGATGCCCATGTTCGTGACAGTGAAAACACTTCACTTTGGACAAATCAATCTTCTTGACTTTCGACTCGGATTTTGGATGGAATTTCTTCCCTTTCCCTTTTCTTGCCTTGGCAGTCAAGGCACAATACTCTTCATCATCATGCTTTGATGAAGATCCATTTCGGGTGTTTCGCATGAACTCCTCTTGCACTAGATCCGACCATAGTCGTTCCCAATCCGACAACTTTTCCCTTCCATTGACAGAGTCTTGATAATTGTGCCAACTCTTAGGAAGCCCTAGGAGTGCCAAGCTCACCAAATCATCAACATCGACTATTATTCCCACACTTCCAAGCTCATCCCGACATTGGAAAAACTTCGTGAGATATTTTGGAATGGTGTCGCCTTTCTCCATCTTGATCTTCCTGAGTTTATCTTTGAGCACCAATTTCCTATGGTCGCTACTATTTTGGAACAGATCTGTCAAAACCTTCCACATTGCATATGGTGTGGTTTTTCCATGGAGACTTGAGACAATGTGGTCTCGTACTCCCTCCAACATAATCCTCCTTGCCTTCGCCACTTTCTTTTTCCATGCATCAAGATTTGCAGTATCTGTCGCATCCGGCTTATGAACATCTATGTCAATGTAACCCTTCAAGCCATTGTCTTTGAGCACTTCTTCCATCCTGTCCTTCCAAGCAATGTAGTTAGAGCTGCCTTCGAGTGCATACTCCAACCTCAAGCCATTGAAAGACATTTTTGAACTTGAATCAACTATCGCACCAAGAAAATCTTGCAAATTCGAATGTTATCCAACCACCAAAACTCAACTTCTACAATCCCTCTTCCCTGGGAGGTTCGCACCCCACCTGAGGGTAGCCTGAGGGAAGTTCACACCCTGCCTGTGTGTAGCCTGCAAGCTTGCTTGGGAAGTTTTCACCCTGCTCCACTGTAGCCTGCGAGAATGCCAATGAAGTTCGCACCCTGCTTCACTATTAGGGTGAGGGAAGTTTGCACCCTGCTCCACTGTAGCCTGCGAGAATGGAAATGAAGTTCGCACCCTGTCTTTGTCTAGGGTGCGAGAATTACTGTTCTTGAAAACACCAGAAGTTTTCAGTACTAGGGTTCGCACCCGGCTAGAGACGGGACCTGTGAGAACATGATTTTGTTTGCACCTCACTTTTGTAGCTTCGTGGCTTCTGTGGCTCTGATACCATGTAGAAATTTCGATACAAATTAATGTATTCCTGCGATTCTCCTGATCTAACAATTTTCGCTACTGTTAAATACATAATCGCTTCTACTATTATTCTTGCAGATTAAATTAAACCACGATCACAACCATGAGCACAAAGTGAAATATCAATAACACACAACACAAAAGTTTTACCAGGAAAACGTAAAGCTAAAAAACCCCACTATCATATATTATGTATATCATGAATCATGAAACAATCTCATACAAAACTCTAATCCAAGAGCTCTCAGTACAATACAATCGTCTCACACTGTCATACACAAATTAGCAAATACATGTACCAATTCCTGTGTCCAGACAACTTGCCTCCTCTGTACAATCTCTGCAATTCGAATTATCACAATCGAATCATTCAACAACGAATTGCCTAGTTTTCACATGCTCACAATTATATCCACTGCATGTGTGATCAAATCAAAATTGATAGCCAAACTATCTCTTTCACCTGTTATCTCAACTGGGTCTCCACTAGATCTGACATGCATGTAGTTAACCGTGTTGAATCTTCAGTTGCATGTGAGTTCATTGATGAACTGAACTCTCACTAATGCATGTTTAGTTACAACTAGTACAACTGATCTTAACTCACTTAACTACACTTATAATTCTATTACAAATCCAACTCACTCAGTTATGAATGAAATAATAGATTAATATTTATTGTTTATTTTATTTAAGGGAAAAGTAAATTAGAAACATGTTTCTTGTTGACTTTTCAATAGTGTGGCTCCCCACATTCCAACATACTTTCTTCGGTCCAGTAATCCTAGTACCTGAAGTAGAATCTGAATTCCAACGCTAAGGCCAACACAAACTTGTTGACCTTAAGTTTCTAGGTGAGGGTGCAGAGCACACTGAAGCAATTCCAAAAATGGGCCTTGTACTCAACAACGTATGGTCGCCCTGTCACAAGGTGTCGAACTAGTTGAGTTGACGCTCAATGAATTCCTCATAAAGATACCTCTTCTGGAACCATTCCTGGAACAATTCCCATGACACGTTGTCGATGACCATGTTCAACTGGCAGGAGCATCTCATGCCATAGAAGAGTATTCCTCTTCAGTTGAAATACCACCATGCAGACCTTCATGTTGGAGGTTGTAATTGTGAAGTGTGAAACATAAACCCTTGCTCTACAACTGTGCCTTAATGACACAACCATCCACGACACTTGAGGACTCGAGAACTCAACTCTCTTGAGTTCTCAGTTTATGATAATGGTACTAGCTAGAGCATGCTATGGAACCTCCGGGGTATAGGTGCGCTGGCCTCAACTAGCATCGATGGTGAATCAAGGCCCTTGGACATTACCTAGAAGGGCCTTGTCAGACCATCATCATCCCTTACAACAATAGAATCCAATTGAAGGACTTGCTCCTTCCCTTGGGGGTTCATCTTCGAGGGTGCAGGAACTTCTGGAGGCATGACACCTCCTCCCACGACACCATGTTGTGAACCTCTAAGGCGTCCTCTAAATTCGATCACCGCATAGAAACGTTAAGGTTTTTAAAGAACGCAAGGGTTATTGTTCACTGGTTTATTGCAGTGGAAAGCTTGGTGATCCACAGTCGTAGGGTTGAACCCGCTCTGATACCATATGTAATGACCCCTTCATTAGGACTACAAGAAAAGAATAAGTGAAATTTATTTTGTTTTTAGGTAAGATGATGATGACTACAAAAATTAACCACACCACTAATGAAGAACGTAAGCACACAATCCAGGCAATAGGCATATATGACACCACGCACTAGCACAAGGGAAACTGGGCGAAATATGCGTAGAACAACAAGGAGGAAAGACCACCTTCCCGATGCAACAAGGTACGCCTACAATATAATGGACAACATCCCCTTCCTGACACAATGAACAAGGACGACAAGACTAGAACCTCAAGGCGCATGAACCCAATGCATGAAGGCGTTCCAACCATGCAACTAAAGCTACTTACAATGCTCGTCAACACTCGCACATAACGCACCGACTCCGATCAAGTTCTCGATCGCTTCTACCCAAAAGGGTGTGCCATGATCCCCTCATTAGGAATCATGTCATCCCCAGGTGAAAAATGCGTCAATAAATTTGGTACAACACATCCTATCTGGACCAAGGTCTCTAGATAAATCCGATGTGCTAGGACGAAACAATGGATAAGGAGACTACACCCACACCCCAAGCAACGGGTCGACAAGATGCAAGATGATGTCAACAAGAAAACACAAGTTGTTACATGATCGTGCAACAAACCAACCCATTCATCTAGTCT
>CBVK0100581345.1:0-11635 GCA_900067695.1 Picea abies
GATAAAGTTAAAAAGGATTAATTGTCTATGCTACTGATTCACCCCCCCCCCTCTCAGTAGCACGGTGTGTTCAACACGCATCTCTCCCCAAGGATAGCGCAACACAAAAGACTGGTCATATGTTCCAAACCCTAGTTAAGAGATATTCAAGCCAATACTGAAACTAGCTGCTGTTGCACCTGCACTTGCAACCCTCCTCCAAACCTGCGAACCAGAATGCAACTGCAGTGCGCACCAACTGGGAAAACTGCAGTCCTGAGATATGACAAATGAGAACTGGCACCCTCTATTTATACTAATCCTGCCAGTTTACTGGGGCTGACTTCTCTTTCTGGGTATGTGTCTGTTCAGTATATTATTATTAATTCTGGCCGACTTCTTCTCTTGGAGGCTAATAGCCTAATATAAATTTTCTTCTTGAGCCAACAAGGCTTCTAGGGTTATTATCCAACTCATTAGGGTTTCTCTTGCTTTCTGGAGTCTTCTATTCTCGTCAAGTTCACACATGGGGTAAATACCTCCCGCAGCTACCATAATATTAACATGGATCCGACACTAATCCACCTCACCATATGACTACCGAGGGAAGGTTGCATATCTTTCCCTGGCACAACGTATAAACGAAGACTACGAATATGTTGAGAAAGGAAAGTGAGGCTACAAGGTAGCCTCCATCCAGGATGGTGCAATACGCCTAGCTTGTCATCTTATAGTGGGCAAGCTTGTTAGAAAGAACTGTTCTACACAGGTCATGGGGTTCGTCATGGACCTCACAGGGAAGTGTGTCGAAGGAATGTAGATGAATTGGGAGAGTTACCTCATCAATGAGTTGGAGAAGGACTATCACAAAGCACAGGACTAGGGCTATGATTTTCACTTCAGTTGGTTTCTAATTTTAATTGCATTTGTTGCTTGGCAGATGCCGGAGGGAGCGACATTCCAAAGTTCTGTGTAGACCAACACTTCATCTACATCATCGCACGCAGGGATGAAAGTATGGTGGAGATGAAGTTGTATTATAAGTTGACCGATGAATACATGGAGGATATAACCATAGAATGGCCAGTCAAATTCCTTGTATTGGTCAAAGATGAAGATCTCTATGACCCTGACATCATCGGAAGTCCTTTTGTCACCCGGACTGAATATAATGGATAGAGAAACATGAAGAAAAAGAAGAAAAAGGAGGAAGTACATGACATAGAAACTGATGAGGAGGAAAATGTATCGGAGGTGAGTAGGCCTTACTCACTTGTAGGAGGAGGAAGAGATGAAGTAAACCAAGAGGAAGGAGGGGAAGAAGGAGACAAACAAAAAAAAGGTGAAGTTACACCACCGAAGGATACCCTTACCACAAAAAAAAACATCACATAAGAGAAGGGTTTCTGATCTAGGTGGATATCGGTGGCCACCCACCTTTTCCAACTGGCTCAAAATAGTTTTCTGGCACTTTTGGAAATTTACTATTTTTAGCAGTTTTAACTTCTAGGGCCATTTTGAGGGCCTAAATGAAGGTTTTTCGGGATCGATCTTCTCAATGATAGCCAAAGTCGTGATTGAGCCCCCAAAAATAATATCCTCGAAGATACCTTTTCAATGGGCTATCATACGCTTAAAACAGAGATCATATGCAAAAGTTATGACCCCGGGAAGTTGATGTACTAACTTACCCAGACAGGGCCCACATGACTTTTGGTGCTTCATATCCTAGGGTTAGGTTTTTGGATTTCTAGGGTTTTTGGAATTCCTGTTTATTGTAAAAAAGACTTCAGAGCCTCATTGTAATACTCTTCTTATGAATGAGAACACCCGTCACATGTCTTCTCAGAGATAATTCGCCACCATTCTAGCAAGCTTGTTTCCACTGCATTTTAGAGTTTCAACTTATTTCCTTATTATTGTATCTCTGTTATTTTTTTTTAAGAACATGTTATTACTCTGTAGCCATTTCTTTCTGCTCATAAAATATGGATCAGTGGTATCAAATAGCTCTTCTCCTTGTCGTCTTAATGCTTGTCCCCAACGAGGTCGGAGTACAAAGAGTTGGGTCTTGAGCTTGTTTCTCTTGAGGACAAAAGCTCTTGCATGCCCAAGCAACCTCTCATGGCAGGAGAAAATAAATATGACGGGACAGGAGATCCTTTCAAATTTTTGATTGAGGAATCCCTCACGCAACAAAGGAATGAGATGATGGATAGTTTCGTACAAATCCTTTGGTGGCTAACAACAGGCGATGCATCTTCTTCGAGCGAAGGCGCCTCCCCCTTTAAGGTACAAATAAACTTCGATATTTCTATATTTGAAGGTCAAATAGATGTAGATGTTGTAGATAAGTGGTTGAATCTACTAGAAGGGTATTTTTCTTTCCATAACTTTTCGAATAGAGAAAATATTACTTTTGCTCTTCGAAAATCCATTCCCCATGTCAAAGATTGGTAGGAAACTTACTATGAGCAAAAGAAAATAGAGGAACCCTCATTATTTACAGTCACAACCACCTGGGAATCCTTCAGGGATGTTATTAAGGAACAATACTACCTTGTTAGAAGTTATGACGACTTGTATACCAAATGGACCACACTGCAGCAAGAAAGAGACCAAGCAGTGCCAGATTTCACAAATATCTTCTATACCTTGTGCACCAAGTTGGGTATCAAAGATTTAGAGTGACATCTGATGCTCAAGTATCGCAACACTCTGCATAGATACATCCAGACCAAAATGGAATTTCTGGACATCTCATCTTTGGGTGCGGGCTACCGATATGCCATCAAAATTGAGCAGAAGATCAAACAAAAGACACAGAAATTTGGGCATGGGAACCCCTCACAACAAAAGCCAAGAAAGGGCAGCCCCAACCCATAGAAAAAAATATAGAGCAAATATGGATAGTATTAGGACAACCAGTCCAAGCCACAAGTAAAGAAGGACACCAGAAAGACAAAGAAGGATATCGAGAAGTGGTGTGACTTCCATAAGAGCCCTTGGCATAACACTGTTGATTACCGCTAAAAGAAGTCGCTGGTGGCTGAAGTGAAAGCCTCTGAGTTAGATGCAGGTTATGACTCTAAGCTAGAACCAGAAAAGGGAATATGGATCATTGACGCGGAACCAAGTGCCACCTTTTCTACCACCAACCTCCAACCTAGTGAACCAGACAAGCCAGAAGAAGGAGAACGCCTCTTCCATTCACAGATGTGGGTAAAAGGCACCCCACTGCACTTCATCATTGATAGCAGTAGCCAAAAGAAACTCATCTCAGCAGAGGTCATCAAGAGGTTGGCCTTGCCGACAATGCCACACCCACAACTCTACACCATTGGATGGCTCCTCCAAGGAAGCGATCTCCAAGTCATCCAACAGTGTTGACTATTGTACAGCATCAAGCCCTTCAAAGACAAGGTATTGTGTGATGTTTCTCCTCTTGAATTTTGTGATGTTATTTTTGGCCAACCTTATTTATGGAAAATTCATGTTGTATATGAGTCTATGCCTCGTAGTGTTATTATTACTTTGAACAGGAAATTGTACAGGATACCCGAGGAAGTCCCACCTAGTTCTATTTCCTTGATCTCTGCTAAGCAATGCAGGAAGGTCCTAAGCAATGCAGGAAGGTCATCTCTCAGATGGGGAAGTTTGTCTTCTTCATGATTCACTCTCAGAATAAGGGAAAAATCACAGCCACATCCAAGGTCTCTACAACTGACCTCTCCACACAGCAGAAGAAAGTAGATAAGGTCATGGAAGAATACTCAAATATCTTCTCCTCACCTATCGGGGTACCTCTACACTGTCAGGTCAAGCATCCCATCGATCTTACCCTCGGTGCACCATTGTCTAATGGGAAAATCTATCGCTATTCTCTATTAGAGAATGAGGAGATCAAGCGATAGATCCAAGAACTTCTCCATAAGGGGAACATTAGTCCCAGCTCATCACCTTGCATGAGCCAAATCGTGTTGGTATAGAAGAAAGATGGAACTTGGAAAATCTACATCGATTACCGAGATCTGAATAAAATCACAGTCAGAAACCGGTACCTGATTCCCTGAATCGATGACCTCCTTGATCTACTCATGGGGGCCAAATACTTCAGTAAGATTTTTATGAAGTCTGGCTACCACCAGGTCCCGATAGAATAGACAGATGTATGGAAAACTTCCTTCAATTCAAAGGAAGGCCTTTTTGAATGGTTGGTCATGCCCTTTGGTTTGACAAATTCTCCAGCCACTTTCATGAGGATGATGGATGATATCCTATGGCCATTCACCAATACTTTTGTAGTGGTGTATTTGGATGACATTCTCATTTACAACAAGACTTGGGTCAAATACTTGCATCATATTCAACAGGTTCTGCACACCCTGTAGCAACACAAGTTATATGCCAACTTGGGAAAATACTCCTTTGGCATGGAAAGCGTCCATTACCTAGGATACATCATTGATAAACATTGCGTACATGTCAATCCAGCCAAGATCCAAGTCAATCGTGAATGGCCAACCCCAACCACATTCACTGAGCTTCGGAGCTTCTTGGGCCCTGCCAATTTCTACCACAGGTTCATGTTGGGATTCTCCCATATTGCATGGGCCCTCAGCTAAATAACCAGGGGTGGTGGTAAGGAAAAATTTGTGTGGGGTTGGTCCCAACAACAAGTTTTTGATGATTTGAAGAAGCGCTTATGCTCAACCCCAGTACTTTCACTACCAGACTTGCGACAACCCTTTGAGATCAAGATAGATGCTTTAGACTATGTGGTGGGCATCGTTCTCACTTAGCACATCCACCCCATGGCCTATCATAGTGAGACACTATCAGATGTTGTTCGTAAGTACCCTACTTATGACAAAGAAATGTACTCCATTGTGCAAGCCTTCCTCCAGTGGAGACATTACATTCTTGGGAAGGAGACAGTCATCCACACTAATCATAAGCCATTGCAGTTCATGTAGACACAAGAAAAATTTCATAATGATCGCCATCAAAATTGGTCCACATACTTGCAGCAATTCCACCTCAACATTAAGTATAAAACAGGAATCACTAATCACTTCATTGATTGCCTTAGTAGACCACCAGTTGTGGCACTCACCACAGTGCTAGACTCTTATGGCCATGAGACCTTTGGATGGCCCCAAATCTATGAGACAGACCCGGACTTCACCACCACCTATGAAATGTTGGGTGCAAACGTAGTTGTCAATATTTTCCATCTTTAGGATGGGTTGTTGTGTCGTATGGGCCATATTTTTGTTCCATCAAGCGAGCGAGTGAAGCGTATCTAGGAAGCCCACTAGAGTCAAGTGGCAGGACACTTTGACGTTGAAAAGACAATGGTGATGCTACATAAACATTTCTACTGGCCAAAACTTCAACAGGAGGTCAACAAGTATATCAGGTATTTCACTTCCTACGTTATTGTCAAACTGACCACTAAGAAACAGGAATTGTACACCCCTCTTCCTACTCCTGAGAGGCCATGCGAATCCATCTCAATGGACTACATGTCGGGCATCCCGCCCGCCAAGAGGGGAAATGACTGTGTTTTTGTGGCTGTTGATTACTTTTCTAAGATGGCGATTATGGTTTCATGTAATAAGAACATCATAGTAGAGGCCACTACCAAGCTCTTCTTTAAAAAATTCTGGGTACATTTTGGAATCCCGCAAACCATTGTCTCAGATTGGAACAGTCGATTTCTCAGCACATTCTAGTGGAGCCTCTGGTCACTGCTGGACACCAAGCTCACCAAATCCATGGCTTTCCACCCCCATATAGATGTCCAAACCAAGGTCATAAATTGAATGATTGTGCATATCCTTTGCATGTATAATTCAAAGCACCCTCACACATGGGATGAGAGCCTTCCCTATGTCCAACATAGCTACAACTGATCCCTTCATAGCTCAACCAGCCACAACCCCTTTCAAGTGGGGTTGGGATTCCAACCATTGGGTCCCATAGATGTTTCACTTCCCCTTGCAGTCACCTCAACCGACTCGTATCCTGCTCCAACTGAAGCTGACAAAGCCACCTGGTTCATTAAGCGGATCCAGCACATCTACCAGTAGGTTCAATATATCCTACAAAAGTCCAATGACAAGTACAAGCAGCGCCATGATCAACATCAAGTGCCACATAAGTTTCAGGTGGATGACAAAGTTTGGTTGCACTTGCAGAAAGAATGCCTTACAGAACCCCATCGAAAGATTTTCTCACTCTGTTATGGGTCTTAAACCATCACCAAGGCTGTGGGGGATAATTATTTTGAGCTCAACATTCCTCCTTTCATTGGCATGCACCCAATGTTCAACGTGGATCTCCTTCGCTTTTATTTCCCACCATTATTAGACACCTTAGACGTAGTAGAATTGTTGACACCAACATATCTCAACCCAAACTGCATACAATAGGAATCTAGTGATCATATTATGGACACATAGATCAACGACACTCGATAGTAAAGGATCCAGCTTTATCGAGTCGTCAAAGCAGGTCATCTCCTACACCAAGGCAAGTGGCTCACCTGGGGCCAAATTCAACAGAAATTTCCTCATCTAATGGGGGAAATCAATGCAATGGAGAACCTTTCTTCCTAATGAGGGAGGATTGATCCAAGTGGATATTTCTGGCCACCCACCTTTTCCAACTAGCTCAAAACAATTTTCTGGCAATTTTGGCAATTTACTCTTTTTAGCAATTTTAACTTCCAGGGCAATTTTGAGGGACTAAATGAAGGTTTTTAAAGATTGAGCTTCTCAATGATATCTAAATTCATTATTGATCTTGAAAAAATAATCTCCTCGATGATACCTTTCCAACGGGCTATCATACACCTAAAACGTTGATCATATGCAAAAGTTATGACCCCGAGAAGTTGATATAAACTTACTCAGACGGGGCCCACATGACTTTTGGCACTTCATCTCCTAGGGTTAGGTTTTTGGATGTATAGGATTTTTGGCATTCCTGTTTATTGTAATAAGGCCTTCAGAGCTTCATTGTAATCATTTTCTTGCAAATGAGCACAACCATCACATCTCTTCTCAGAGATAAGCCGCCACCATTCTAGCAAGCTTATTTCTGCTGCATTTTATAGTTTCAACTTATTTCCTTATTGAATAGAAAACTAGTTTTACTGTATCTCTGTTATTTTTTGTTAAGCACATATTAATAATATGTAGTCATTTCATTCTCCTCATAAAATCTGGATCAATTTCCCTGGATAAATCTTCAGCAAGAAAGAAGGGTCGATCCAATAAGCCTCAGTCAAAGAATGTGCTCACAGTGGATGATGTCAATCTCATCATCACAGTTGTGGAAGATGCCTCAGAGGATATCCTACAGAGACATGAATTGAAGAAAGGAACAATGTATGATAGATTAGAGAAGGATCTCAAAGACATACAACAAGCTATCCACTCAAGCCACATAGTGCCTACTGCACCTTCGTCGACGAAAATTGCAGAATTGGGGGATGAGCCTGCCCAACTATGAAGGATAGCAGATGCCATAGAGTCTTGACTTTGTCACGTAAAAGAATAAAAGGATTAGGCCAAAAATACTTTGAAGCAAGAAAAGGAGGAGGCCCTACAAAAAATTTGAGTTGCGCAGAAGGAGAAAAATTAAATTTGGGCGGATTTTGAGCAAAACAATGTGAAGATATAGGAAGAAAAGGACAAGCTACTCATAGATCAGACTTTGGTCAAAGAGGCAGTCACTCGAGCACTTCTCTCTATGCCAAGCTTGGCACAAGAGGAACTAGATTCAACTGAGATGCAAGAAGTGAAGCTTGCCGAAGCTATTCAGCAGCTTCAAGCAAGGGTAATGGAGCTAGAGATACAAGAAGTGCCAAGCACTCCAAAAGAAGTGTGTGATCAAAGGGAAGAAGCTACCAGGAATGCAGTAGAAAGAATCAGGGTATTGGCCTTAGAGTGTAAACAATTAAGGGATCAAAGTGCATAGACCTATGAGTGCCTTGCAGAAGATCCAAAGATGAGGAAATTGGAATCACAACTCCAGGAGGTGAAGAAATAGGCATCCACTGTGCAAGCATAGATGAAGCTTCTTACTAAAGTCGAAAAGATGAAACGATCATGGGAACAGTGCACAGTTCAGAAGCATATTACTGCTATCCAAATAAAATTCATGGAAGTGAAACAGAGGATCCAACCGGTGCAGGATGAAGCCCGCAATCTGTTTGAAGATATTGAAGGACAAGGCTCATCGCTGGAACAAGTAGTTGGGACAGTGGAACAATGTCTAGAAGGGCCTATCACCGAACAAGTACTTCAGTAGTTCGTCAAGCAGGAGGCTTTTGCAAAGAAACAAGTTGAGGCAGATTGAGCTAATCTTGAGGCCTTTGAAGTAGAGTTTCCTAGATATGAGTGACTTGGGACAAGTCATAGGTGAGTGTTGGGGACATGATGTCCCTTGACCAAGTTTTGAGGAAACATTGGTCATGTTTGACCATTTTTGGGACTTCAACATGCTAGTTGAAGATGGAGCACCCAGGCGGAGTGGAGATCGTAGGATCTCACCTATTTTGCAAGATTTTGGGTTATTAGGGTTTATGTAAGGGGTTAAGGGATGTCGTCTCATGGGTTTACCCATGATTAGGCCTTTTTTGTAATGTATAACTAAGTAGATAGGACTTAGAGAGAAGTCAATCTGAATTAGCTAAGTGCAAAGTCTGTCAAAGTTGGCTTCGTGGAAGAATATGTAAAGTTATAGATCCGGTTGGCTTAGTGCAAGAGAATGTAAGTTTCTTTGTGCACAGATGTTGTATGTAAGGCTCTATGTTATTAAGGAGTTGGCTTTGTGCCCTGACCTAATCCAGGTAAGGAGGATCTGGCGAGGTGCACGCATATCTCCTGTCTTTTGCAGAGTTGGCTCTGTGGCTTTGTGCACAGGAGCATAAGAATGTAAGAATCTTGAAGACTAATAAAGAATAAGAAGAATATTGATGGACGTAGCCCCACACTGGGGTAAACCACATATATCCTGTGTCGATGTGCTTTGTGCAATGTTGTTCATGTTGTTTATGTATTTATCAGCTTAGTGCACTTCTTGATGCATGATAGATAGATCCATTGATGCTTAGTGCTTAATAATATGAATGAATGCTAGATCTAAGTTGATCTTATGTGCTAAATGATTAGATGTGATTAATCTTGATTACTATTGTGATGATTTGTAATAAGGGTTTGATATATGATGTGAATGAGAATCATAACCTAATGTATATTGTTCGCTAAGTGCTCTATTAAGAATGATAATCACATATCTGTGTCCTAGCTAGGTTGTGGTCACATGAGTCCTACAACCCCCCCTGACTCTACCTCGGGTGAGACTTCATCTACTTCACAGGTGTTGTCGAAAGGGATGGTAGTTAGGGTTTTCTTGGTGCGTTGTTGAAGCATTGAACCCTGGGTCTTCCACTTTTCCAACAACTAACATACAAATTTATAAATGTTGTGTCCTATCTTTCATGCATGCAAACATTATTGGGATGAGTCTAACTACTCCATTATTTTATTATTTCTTTCACTTTCCATGGAGTTAGTTAGAGGATATTGTATTTTACTATGAGAGAGATGTAGTTACCTTTATAAAAAGGAGATTCCACTCCATGTCATTTGGTAATTGGGTGATTATCTATTTGGAGTGAAAAGTGATAGGAGATTGTAGGAGCTTAGAGTTGAAGGTTGATGGAGCTCCCTTGTATATAAAACACTTGAAGATTAATGAAGAAGTCAGTTGTTTCATATACTTTGTTGCATGTTTATGGTTATGCTCTTAAATTTTTTTGATTTATGTGTTGGAAACCTCTTGCCATCATTCTAATTTGAAGGCCTATTAATGAAATATTTTCAATTAGGAGTAACGCAATGTGAGGAGGTTCTCCCTCTTGTTTTCCCTTGTTGTTATAATTATGTTTCATTTCCCTTCATCTAACAAACTAGTTAGGAAATGTAATTATAATTCAACTAAATATAGAAGCACCTTCATTTTCTTTGATGAGTGCCACCCCTAGCTCCCTAAGATTAAGTTTCCACACATTAATTTTTAGTGAGCACTTAAGGATAAATTGTATCAAATTAGTTCCTTTTACGTTAAGTACACACCTAAATGATGAATGTATCACTCATCCTTTATATGGTTGAATGTGTCAAATTATCCCTTTCTACCATATAGCCTACACCACAGTAGTTGATTGTGACAAATTAGTTCTTTCGTTCATGCAATATTTCATGACTCCATTAGCCCATAAATTAATAGGCACTGGTCACATCATTTCATTTTCTTGTTCCTCTCTTCCTCCTCTCCTTTATCTCCCATATCATTTTCCCCATTTCCATTTCCTTCCTTATACACTACTATACCCTTTGTTTTTTTAAGGCTTACTCTTCAACCGTCACCTTGAGCCTCCACTCCATAGCCTTAGCAATCCTACTTGAGGGAACCCCCCCTTGTGTTGTAGAAGAACCAACCTAAAGTGTATAGAAGATCTACTAAAGTGATAGTGGTCAGCCTTCCTAAGTTACACAAATCTATCACCTTGGTGGTTGGGACTTTACGCTTTTGTGGGTGCTAGATTTTGTTATAACATTTCCCAACAAACTAATAAAAATGTGATTCCCAAAAAACTAATATATTCCTAATGTGATTGTCCCTGGCTAATATTTAATCTGGCTGAAATTTAATATGAGTCTATCTGATGATTGTCCCTATGATAAGATTTGAGCAATTGAGTCGTACCGTATAGGTGTCAAGATTAATTGTATACACACACTAATTATGGGTTGTTATTTATTGTGATATTGCGTTGATATGTGTTTGTCATTCACGACAATGATGTGTCAGCTTTGCTTCGTGATTGTTGTTATTTCATTAATGTTATTTCATTTATATTTTGAACTTTTTTCAATGATGTCGTTATTAAATTGTGATGTATGTTTCCTAACGCAACATTAAAATATAAATAAATAAAAATTACATGTTGTATGTCGCTTTTGTCGTCATAACGACGAGGTAATTATAGAATCAAGGAAAATGGGTCTTGCCTTCAAATGAAAAATCCAAGATTCAATAATTTATAGGTACAAATCAAATTAGGGAGACACATCCCACATGACCTAAATTTCTTCTACCATGGCCTTCTTCAAGAGTTTATGCTCCTCTAAATTAGTTGCCTCTATAATAGTTTTATAATCATCTTCAATAACAAATAAAACAAAGGAAAAACAAAAATCATATGGACTATACTTTTTTATTTTCCTTATTACATGAATAGATCCCCTCATGACTAACGTATATGATTCCTCCTCATCATATGATTCATCTGACTCTTCTTCATGTATTGAGTCATATTCTCCATTATCTAACTCAAGCTCTATTTTCTCTGGTTCTATTTATTTTGGTTCATCTCCATTCTTAGGAGTACTTTTAACTTCTCTAAAGATCACATAAAAACTATAAATAGTCTTCCTTATTACTAGATTCCAAATCTTGTAGCATTTTAATCCATATTTATAACCAATGAAGACACATTTCTCTACTTTATTATCCAACTCTCTCCTTTTCTCCATTGCAGAATTCACATAAACATCACAATAAAAAACGTGAGATC
>CBVK0100581346.1:0-11634 GCA_900067695.1 Picea abies
CAGGCGCGCTCTCGAGCGCGCCTGTGTTGTAAACAGGCGCGCTCATGAGCATGCCTGTATTGTGAACAGGCACGCTCTTGAGCGCGCCTGTGGGAAAAACAGGCACACGCTCATGCACGCCTGTATAGAAAATAGGCGCGCATGTATGCACGCCTATGGGTGGTAAAACCGCGCCTTGGAGGCAAGGTTTCTGGGTGTAAAACTTAGCTTATGTGGATGTTTTTAGATAAGTTCCCAAGCTAATACAGGTCTCTGGGTTGTGTCCAGGCAGCTAGCAGTGAGTATGGATGTGAGGTGGCACGAGCGAGACTGGGAGCCGCTGCGGGAGGAGGTGGCCGAGGCGAGGCCGGCAGTGCGAGCGACTTTGGCAGTCAGTGGGCTGCTAAAGTTTTTTGAGTGCCCACTGATACGGGCCCAGGAGCACTTGCTCCACTTTCTTATTGAGATGTGGAGCCCTCGGCAGCACTGCTTCCTCGTGCGAGGAGAGTGAGTTGCCTTCACTGCTGAGGAGGACGTCTATTTCCTGACTGGGCTCCGCTTTCGAGGAACACCGTTGCTGGCAGCGCCTGTGCTGCCGAGAGACACTGATCTACCGGAGGTCGCCGGGCGATTCTGCTCAGGCGCTCACTATATGACTGGGTCGGCTATGCGTATTAATGCACTAGATGTTCTGCTACATCGTTGTGTAGCAACGATGATAGTGCGGGTTTACGGGTCCACAGCACCCCATCAGATTAGTGGTGGGGGGTTGATGTTGATGGAGAGAGTGGTGGTGGGCCGTGAGCGGTTTGCCTGGGGGTTAGCTCTCCATGCGCAGATGGTCGCGCAGTTGGACCGATGTCGGTCGTTGGGCAGGGGAGAGTTTGTATTCGGCTCCATCCTGGTGGCCTTTTTCTTAGAGAGGGTGCCGGCGTTGCGGCCGAGGGTGGTGCTGGAGGTACCAATTGTACGACACCCACGTCTGATGTAGTGGTCCGAGATTTTGGTTCGCCACGGTGGTGGCGAAGGGGGTCACTATTTCTCGGAGGAGGCCGCGCAGATATGGTGGAATATGACGCAGGTCATACTCCGGTTTCCTTATGCGGGGGTGGACTTCCGGGGGGACCCCGATATGGTACTACCTCCTGGGGAGGTGTTTGATGATAGAGGTATGTGATGTGTTTATGTTTTGTGATTTATAGTATGCTGTTGATATTCTAGTGCATATGTTTTGATGTATAGACACTGATATCTTGGTTTGTTTCTTGTTTGGTTCTTGTGCAGTTGTGGCACCTCGCAGGCAGGAGGTGGATGTGTTCCAGGCACCAGTGCCATGAGAGCAGGAGAGACCGCCGCGAGGTGTGAGGCGTCCGAGGGATGCGGCTGCTGGGGGACCAGCAGGGCCCGAGAGACCGGCGCAGAGGTGCCGCTGGGATGACCCTGGTGCGGGGCCATCGCATGCTCCTCCGGCGGCAGCCGGAGCAGATGAGGATCTAGTCCATCGTTTTGAGATGGTTTTTCGGGATGTGCCTGAGGGCATGTTGACCCAGATCCAGGACGAGGAGTTCCTGGAGAAGTGCATCGGATTGCCGCCACCATGGCGGTCAATCATGCGGCGAGCAACTATGCTCGCGGCGATGACGAGTGGATGCCTGCTGCGTGGGCAGGGTGGTCCTGCAGATGTTCCACCACCACCGCCTGGGGCAGGTCAGGGTGGGCCACCACCGCCTCCTGAGGGAGGGGCAGCAGGGGGTGCCCTAGAGGCCCCTTGATTGTATGATTTATTATGTATACCATTTTTGATTAGGCTGGTGAGCCGATGTTTGTACCATGATGTGGTACAGGCCTGCGGTCCGATGTACTTTTGATGTATGTAAACATTTTGGATGGCCTTAAAGGCCCATGTATATATATATGAGTAGACATGTTTATTGAGATCCAAATGTGGTTTACATATGTTGTTTTGTTTTGATGTTGATGATGTTGATGCTATCTATATGCTGTGACAGGAGGTATGAGATGGTTATGTATGTGTAGCTTGATGTGATATATGCATGTCTAGCACCATGTTAGCTATGTTATCTGTTATTTGATTCAATTCTCTTGGAATATGTGTAAATATAATGGAATCAAAATGTCGAGTCAATAATCTAACCTGCAGGTATTTGCGAAAGAGGCATGGATCGCGTACACGGTACTCATTGTTGAGCTGGAGAACGACTAGTTGGGAGTCGAGGAAAACGCTAAGGTGACGAATATGATGATGCTGGGCGTCGGTCAAGAGGCCAATGACAGCAGTGTATTCGGCTTGGTTATTGGTTGCTGGCCCTAAACAGATGCTGCTGGAATGTAGAATTTCATGTGAAGGGGTGTAGAGAGCCCAAGCAGCCGAAGCGAGATTTTGTGTCCAACGGCTGGCACCGTCGGCATAACCAATGTGCTATGCTGGTGGAGGATTCATCTGTCAATAGCACAAAGGATAGTTTAGATGTTGGAAAAAAGATTAAAAAATGCTAGAGAAGAAAGACTAACCTAAAGTAGTCTGTGACTACGTTTTAAGCATAAAATTTCTTGAGGTATAACCCGTTGAAGGGTTCTTTGAGCGTGAGGCCTTCAGGGGAGGCCAAGATGTAGGTGCCTTTGGTGAGGCAATGTTGTATGATGTACGGGCCATGCCAAAGTGACTCGAATTTGCCATGGCCAAAGGTATCGTGAGCGATATCATAAGCTAGGACAAGGTCGCCTTCGCGAAATGAGCGAAGGTTGACATGGTGATCGAAGGTAGCCTTGGATCGTTTTTTAGCTGCCTCGTTATTCTGTAATGAGGATCGATGATCTTCATCCAGAGACTCCAAGTTCAGCAAGCACTGCTCCAGTGGAGCAGTGTCAGGTAAAATATCAATGGCGGTGCGAAGGGTGGGGATTTCACACTCGATGGGAAGAGTTGCCTCGACCCCATGGACTAAGTGAAACGGCGTGAACCCCGTGGCGGTCTTCACTACCGTTCGATAAGCCCATAGCGCAGAGAATAACATATGATTCCAGTTGGTTTTATGTTTATTTACCATGCGTTGTAACATGGTCTTGAGGACTTTGTTGACTGCCTCGACCTGTCCGTTTGACTGAGGGTAGTATGGCGAGGCAAACTCGTGAGAGAAGCCTAACCGAGATGAGAGTTCGATGAAGATCTCATTCTCAAAATGTTTCCCGTGATCGGAAACCAGTTCGAGTGGTACGCCAAAACGTGATATGACGTGGTTGAAGAAAAAACGCGTTGCAGTGTCAGCGGTATTGTTGAAGGTGGGCATAGCCTCAGCCCATTTGGTGAAGTAATCCACAGCGACAACAATGTATTTGTGACCATTGCTGGAGGGGGGATTACAAGTCATAAATTCAATGCCCCATTTACAAAAGGGGCCGGCAGTAATGACGGGGTGAAGAAGAGCGGGGGGAGCGCGGGCTTTGTTGGCATAGAGCTGACATTGCTCACATCGTTTCACGACATGGATGCAATCGTGGAACAAGGTAGGCCAAAAGTAACTGGCCCGGATGATTTTCTGAGCCGTGGCGATGCCCGAGAGATGGCCCCCACAAGCGCGGCTATGACAGTCGTTTAAGACTCTGTCGGCCTCATCAATAGTCAGGCAACGATGCAGAATAGTGTCAATGCCCCGCCGATATAGGATGTCGCCAATGAGGAGATAGCGGGGGGCCTGGTGGCGAATGCACCGAAGATCATCTCATGATAGATGTTGACCGAACTTTTGAGTTCGAAAATAGACGAGGAGGTCGCCATACCAAGGATCATCAGAAGCGATGTAAAAGAGATGTTCGTCGGGAAAGTCTGTATTGATGGGTGTACTGGGTGTGGCAGAGGGAAGGTCCGTGACAAGTTCGGCGAGAACGAGGGCCTTCTTACTCTTGGGTGTTGAGAAATCGAGGTCGTATTCCTGAAGGATTACGATCCAACGAGCGAATTTGCCTTTAACTTGGCGACGGTTGAGCAAATATTGCATAGGTTTGGAATCGGCTACGACCTTGGTGGTGCGAAGCAGAATGTAATGGCGCAGTTTTTGGACTGCGAGGACAACTGCAAGAGCGAGTTTCTCTTCATGTTCGTATTTCAGGGGTGGTCCTGAAAGATTCCTACTGACGTAATAAATGACGTGTTCATGATTGTCATCTCCGAGTTGGACGAGGACGCCGGCTACTGGTACAACTAATGCTGATACGTAGAGAATGTAGTCGCGATTGTAATCAGGTGCACTAATCAAAGGTGCATTTGAAAGTGTTTTTTTGAGGTCATCAAACGACTGTTGGGCATAATCGTCCCAATGAAAAGGGATGTTGTGACGCAGTAAGCAAAGGAAACCATGTGCGCGTATGGCATAATCAGGAACAAAGCGCCTGAGGAAGTTGGCTTTGCCCTGTAGACTCTGTAGCTGTCGTAAATTCTGAGGAGGTGGAATTTATGTGATGGCTTGGACTTTGAGGGGGTCTACGGTAATACTGCTTTGTGAAATGATGAAACCGAGGAGGTGCCCGGCGGTGACACAGAACACACACTTGAGAGGGTTCAAGCGAATGTTATACTGACAACACCGTTGAAAGATGATTCGTAAATCATCAAGGTGTTGGTGACACTTTTTAGATCGAGTGGTGAGGTCGTCTAAGTAGGCGAGAATAATGGCAGCCAAATCATGAAAGATCTATGTCATAGCCCGCTGAAAAGTGGCGCCGGTGTTTTTAAGGCCGAAGGGCATGACGTGATATGCAAACGTACCCCACGGGGTAATGAATGCGGTTTTGTATTGATCGGCTGGGTGGATTTGAATTTGGTTATAGCCAGAGAATCCGTCCATAAAGGAGAGAGCCTCGTGGCTGGCGCAGTCGTCGATAATTTGATCGATGAATGGCGTTGGGAAGTTGTCCTTTGGACAAGCGTTGTTGAGATCACGAAAGTCAGTGCAGACGCGAATTGTGCCCTGTTTTTTGTCGATGGGTACAGGGTTGGAAACCCACGAAGTGTAAGCGATAGGATATATAAATCCGGCTGTACGTAATTTGTCAACTTCGGCTTTGATAGCCGAGGCCTTGGCTGGGTGAAGCGGTCATTGTTTCTAGCGAACGGGTGTGATGTCCGACCAGGTGTCGATGCGATGTTCGACAATAGATGGGTCTAGGCCAGGCATCTCTGTGTATGACCAGGCGAATATATCCCGAAATTCCTGGAAGAGGGCTTTGTATGCAGTGATTTCCGCAGGAGTACAAACTGCTCCAATGATGATTTCTTCGACGATTCCCAGTTTAATGGAAATGTCGATTTTGATGGTGGGGGAAATGTTAGCCAAGTTACCTTCCTCGAAAGCGTCAGGTGTAGGAATGGGATTGTTGAACCAATCGACTATTCCTATGGGAATAAAGTCTTTGGTTTCGACCGCGAAAATAGGATTGTGGCTAGGAGGCATGAGGGCTTCCTGCGGAAGGAAGAGTGCACGATGATGTAGTGCGTCCCAGGGAGATTCTGGGCATTGTAGCTCTTCCAAGATCTCTTTGTCGCATTGGAAACGACAGGAATATAATGGGTCATGAGGAGTGATCTTAGTGACAGTGTGGTTGCCCCCTGCTGATGGAACAAAGGGGGTAAGGCTGGAAGAGGGTGTGGGTTCACTCGACATAAACCAGATATTGAAGGACTGAGGAGTCCCCATGATTGTTGGGTGTAGAGTCTCCGTAGGAGAATGGGCAGGAGAGTTAGGTGGATTATGGGGTACGTCCTCAGATGCGTTATATAAGAACTATGGAGGCATTGGGAGGGCCTCGGGTTCGGGGGAAATGACGCGAAGATCCATCAGTGATGAAGTAAGGTCAATTACCGTGGCTGTGGGCTGGTGCCGCAGGGCCAACTGACGGCGCCGATATTCGATGATTATCGGACACTGGTATGTAAAATGAGCCAGTGAATCGCAAAGAGAGCAAGGGCATCTCATGCGTTCATTGACGGAAGTAGTGACATAGCGAATGTCAGTGATAGGTGTTGTAGACAATGTAGTAGGGCATGGGTTGTTCTGAAAGTCATGGCTTACGATGTCTAATGCCTGCCGGAAACGAGGCAGAGATGGACAATGATGGGTGTAATGGCCATACTTAGAACAAATGGCACACGCGAATTTGGTCTTCAACCCTTTACTACTGGAAGGTTGAGTAGTAGCAGTAGTAATGGGTGGTGTTGGGGTAGGATTGGGGGGAATCAAATTCCGTAATTCTGGTAGTGATGGGCAGTTGTTGGTTTGATGGCCCTCTTTGTCACACAACGCACATGGTGGTGAGATGCATGGAGAAAGTGGAGCTATGGGCTCCTTTGTTCTTCTCCTGCCCCCAGCGGTAGCAGGGGGGGTAGGGAGTATGGGGGTGTTGAGGGTAGTGGGGGTGAGGACAGGAATCGTCATGGGGAGTCCTGCTTGTGGGCGAGGGACCATCTCAGGTGGATGTAAGTACCACACTGGGATTGCTAACACCATATTGGGAAGTGTGAGCGTTGCAGCTACCTGGAAAGCTTCTACACCGGGGGGTGGGTAAAAGAAGGGAATTTGAGTGAGGGGTCAGGGAACTGTCTCCCAAATGGGATTAGGCCCTTGAAGAGGTGTGGATTCATGGACGACGGGGGTCGACGAGTTTGCAGGAGGCTCTTGTGGGAGTGGTGCTGCGACTGGTGAGACGTCAGGGATGACTGAAGCCTCCTGAGGAGGATTAGTGTCCTCCTGGAGAGTTTCTTTAGAGGAAATGACGCATACCTGGCTAGGGGGAAGGAGGGGTGGTGCTCCATGGTACGTCCCTAACAAGGATGGATCTTTAAAAATCCTAGGACCCATCTCGATGAGAGGATATACGTCTTGGTTTGTATGAATGAGTGGAAGCATGTTGTCGAGATTGGCCGATGGGTTTGGCTCGTAATGTGTAACTTGGTCGATGGTCACAATCTTACCGTTGTGAGGGAACATGATTGTTCTAAAGATTGATGATTCCACTGCCTTCATAGCATACATGTAGGTATGACCAAGCAAGATATTGTACTCTAGTGGGGCGTCTATAACCTCAATGTCGATGAGGATGGTTTTTCCCCTGAGTTCTACGGGGACATTTTGGAAGATACCTTCAGGGGATGATGATCTTCCGTCATAGGCTCGCAATGTGATGGCGAAGGGTAAGAGTTTTGGGGAACCAAGCTTCTGCCATACAGTTTTGGACATGATGCATGTGGATGCCCCTTCATTGATGATGCATCGATGGATTGTGATGTTCCGTATTTTGACGGGGATTTGAATAGCGACTGCGGCGGGAAGACGTGGTTTGCAGTTATCGAGGTCAAAAGTGATAAGTCGAGTATCTGCAGGGTAGACTGCCCCCATTGCGGAAAGTAGTGATTTCCGCTGTGTTGGGCAAGTTTGGAGGACTTCCAAAACTGACATGGCAGCCGGGGATTGTGCTAAGTCATCTACCAAGCTGTAGTTATGAGCTTCCCGAGCCTGAGGATTGTGAACATTCCTGCGCAAGGGGATGCGAGGGATGCATAATGGTGGTTCAGCGGAAGGGTGAGGGATCACCAACGGGGGTCCCGTCGGTGCAGGGTTTGTTTCTGGAGATGTGGGAGGAGACTCAGCTGTTGGGGGATACTGACGATTACGTGTTTGCAAAAGAATTTCCTCCTCACTGGTGAGGAGAATTGTTCGTTCTGCTGGATTGTTGGGATTGTGATATTGTCCCATTTGGGGTGGGGGGTGTTGTGCCTCCTGTTGGGTGTTTATGGCACCCTGATGTGGAATAGGATTTTGCAATACTGCAGGAGGTTGTTGTGCATATTGTTGTTGTGCCTGTTGAGGAGTGGGTTGTGCGGGGGAAGGGGGAATGCTTCCAGAGTCTTTCAACCTCTTGAAATCAGCGATCTGGGGGCAATGGTGGGTGTAATGACCATACACTCCGCAAATATCACAAGGGTGAATGGTTTTAACCGTATTCTATCCTTGGCGTTTGTTGTTATTGCCCCCCTGGGGGTTTTGGTTCCCTTGGTTCGGGTTGCCCCCAGTGGGCTGTTGCTGTGGGGGTTGATTCCCGCCTTGATTGGGGTTGTTGTTGTTCCTATTCCGTACTTTCCTCCTGTTATTTTTCGATGGTTGAGGTGGGTTGGCTGTGTTTAATTGTTCAAAATTTTGGTACTGCTGAGCAGCGGAAGGTTGAACAAAATTTACCCCCACATTGGGATGTGGGGGAGCCATAGGTTGTGGAGGTCCGGGAAATGGGAAATATGGATTTTGTGGTGGTGCAACTCCGTAAGGTACATAGGAAGGCATGGCACTTTCGCTAGTACTACAAGGTGATGTGGAGGGGGGACCACTTGTATTTAGAAGAGGTGTATGTATGGGAGGCCCTGGTGGTGGTCCACTAATGGGTGGAGGGGTAGCAACAGGGTATTGCTGTTGGTAAGGGGGTGGGGGGTAATAAGACGTGCCCCCATATGCTAGTGGGTATTGAGGTGTGCCATACATCGGTGGTGGTTGGGGTTGTGGACTATGATGCATGGTAGCACCAATGAGTCCGTCTGCTGAATGAGACATCCCAGGTTTGTCCTGGCCAAATGGCACAGGTTTGGGAAGATCAGAAAGTACCATGTATAAGTATCCTGACTGTGCGTAAATGAGGTCATATTGTTGGGCCTTACTGATGGCTTCTTCTTCAGATTGAGGGAAGGTGGAAGCAACATATTTTCCAAGGAGGGCGACAAGGGACCTAAGAAACCAGTCAAGGCACTGTTGCTTGGTGGTTTCTGCTTTACACAAACTACGTCGCCTACGCCACTCATGAATGTGGTCAACAATGTGGGTGGCTGAGGACTGTTTGAAATTGGATAGTAGTTCGAGACCATTATCGTGTCGGATTGGTAATTGGAAAAATGTCAAGAAGGCTTTGGCTAATGACTCAAAGGTTGTGTGGGACCCAGACTTTTCTTCAGCATACCATTTGGCTGATGGGCCAGTGAGTGTGCGTTAGAAAAGACGTAGTCTGACAGAATCTTCCATGATGCTATTGGAAGAACACCATAGGTGAAAGGTCATGACATGATTGGCAGGGTCGTCCCCTGCCTTTCCTTCCAACTTTGGAATGTCTGAGGGAAGTTTGGTTGGCATTGCAGGCCATGTGGCGTCATGCAATATGGGATCATTAGTGAGCTTGGTGAGATCCGGAATGTTGAGAGATGCCAAGTATGGTATATGTAGTGGGGCTGGAGGGTTAGCTCCTACCATAGTGTGTTGTGAACCTGATCCTTGATGAGGACTAGGTGGGTTGGTGCTCCCTCCTTGAGAGGAAGTGGGTCCTCCGCTTCCGTGTAAAGGGGAGCTAGAGGATGGGTGACCTTGGGAAGTGGACCCAAGTAAAGTAGAACCAAGCAAAGCTGATCCTAGGACGATGGCACTCACAGGAGTATGTGAATGAGTACGACCGGATACTCCCCCTAAGATAGGTGGGAGATTGAGAAAACGTCGTGAACGATGGGGGTTCTGTGGTTCCCCAATGATGTCAGACTAACTGTGTGAAATGTGTGCACTAAGTGGTGAGATAAAATATAGAACCAAGAGTCTTTGCAACGTGTCTACACAATATATGTACCAAATTCAAATTGTAATCAGATGTGAATCATACATAAGTGAGAAAGAAACATATATATGGGTAAGAGGGTTTTTGTCCGCGTGGGGGAATCAAAAAAGAAAGCAAATGCTCGTGTCCTAGAAGACGTAACGTCCTTCCTCTCAAATAGCACTGGATCTTCCAATAGCTCTCAACAGTGGGGTCTGAAGTCACCGGAAGAGACACTAGTGAAGAATGAAATAACTGGTTATAATGAGGGGTAGAGGGTGCAATATCCCGAAAGAGCTGGCAGTACCTCCCAATAGCCACACAAAATCCAATCAAGGTGCGATTGCAGCCCACAATCGCCACCTGGGTAGATGTCCTACAATTGGTCACTAGGCACCTCGGTCCAAGCACGACATTTAGATTTTCGGCCTAAGAAATGGGTCACGGGCTGGATCCCGTCCAAGAGGTGGGTGCCTCAAGGGGGGACGCACAGAACAACTGGACCTCGGCCTTCGACCCTTCATGGGTATCTCCCTGCTTTATGGTGATTGGAACGCTGGACTTGGAGGATTTAAAAGTTCCCTATTTGTCAACTTCTATGTTTGAAATTGTGAGAACCAGATAACAGGGGGTTATTTGGATACCTACCCCCGAAATCCTACCTAGACTAAAATCTTCTTTTGGTACCTCCTGTGGAGGACAACTTAGTGAGTTGTTAGAAAGATTTTAAATGAAGTGTTTTGTGAGGCTAGGGGTGAAAACCAACCTCGTTTGATTAAAAAGTGGGAGTGGAAACCAACTTAGACCACCACGTTTCGAGATGAGGCTATGTGAGTGCAAAAGTGACTTTTGTGTGTGAGTGACAAGTGTACCAAATTTTAGTTGTTAGATGTCACCTTGCAACATGTGGACATCGCTTGGTCCTTTACAAGAGTTTTGATTACCTAAATCAACTAGATGGCATTGGTACAACCTTGCGGAATTTTAAAATCCCTAAGAACCTAGCATGTGGACATTGTGGTCCGTTACTATCCTTTATCTCCCTATGTGTGAGTTAATCTAGAAAAAAGCATGAAACTAGTCCTCGATTGAACATGTGGGCATGTGTGGGCCTGTTACAAACTTTTAACTCTCCTAGTTTTCTGATCTAAGAAAGCAAAATTCAAACACTATTCTAGCTTTGTTGACATGTGGGCATGTATTGGACCCTTTACAAGAATGTGTTTGACAAAATGAAACTAAGAGGGGTCTCAAAAAGAGCCTTTGTCCTCTCCTAAAATTTTGTTTGAAATTTTGTTTAAGGGAGGTGAGATCAATTTCTCAATCCTTTTCTGATTCTCTAGATCGCATAATGTCCCAAGAGAAGAGCATACTTCAGATTGTTACTTTTGACTTCTAGTCCCGAAATGTGAGTTTAGATGTGCTTTAAGATTGATGTTTCAACTTAGATTTGTAAACAAAAGAAAGCAAAATAAGGGACAATGAATTTTATCCTCCTAAGTGCCTAGATTTGCTAAATGATCCCCTTTATAAGTTGAGGGGCTAAGTGGTGCAGTATTCAGAGCTTACACATTATCATCTTAAGCAGGAAAAATGATTTTCCAAACATCCAAAGTCTTACAATGCCAATTTTAAGTCAAGCGCGCGGCCTCTTGTGTGGACAGAGGCGCATTTGAGTGCCTGCGCGCGGATGGAATAGAAGAGAAAAAGCGCTTAAGCGCATGATGCGCGCCTGTGGGTGGTGATACCCGCGCGCCTTAGTCAAAAAGTCCGGGAAGAAAATCCGGATCAATTTCTCTCCAATTTCTGATGAATTGACTGTTAATCAGGTCGGTTGAGGCCGGTTTGTGAACCTGCAAGTCAGTGAAATCAACAGGAAAGCAAATGAAGCCCAAATGAGGGAGGAATTTATACCTTCTCCCCAGTATGGTCGCCAATCTGTTTGCACTCTTTTCGTCGATGTGTGAGAAAAAAATGAGTGCTTACATGCCTAGTTGGGCTCTGCTAGTCATGACAGCTGTATGG
>CBVK0100581347.1:0-11634 GCA_900067695.1 Picea abies
GGCATCATGTATGCATTTACCTGCTGCCAGCAAACCTTTTCAGCATCGCGGCGGGTTTACAAGCACTTCCCACAGCTCTTTTGATGATTTATTTTGTTTTTCAAAGATATATAGTTGAGCAGGGTGACTCTGAAAATTATGATATTTTAACATATTTTTTACAGACCTCAACAGAATTTTTTAGAACTATCCTTTATTAAGATCCAACGATGGTTTATTTATAGAACCAACTTTCTAAGGCAGGGAGACATCTTCTGAGTCATTCCCTTAAGGAAAGGGATAGCATAAAAAGATAATAGATGATCATGACAGGCTTTACTCAGAGATCAAAATCAGTTAACTTCTTTCACACAACAGTCTTTGCCAACACAGATGTAAATTTTAAAAGTATATATTTGATGTTTATACAATTTTTCAGCAGTCATTTCAGTGAAGGAATTTTCTGTTTTCTTTGTCCGAATAGCTCAGCATGCAGGTATATGTATTTCCAAAAACAAAAAAATGATAAGGGCAAAGGAGAAATCAAAACCAAAGCAGTAAATGAAAAAGCAAACAACAGCAAAATATGTACATAGTATACAACGAGTTGTCATCAAGCAAAATATCTTTTTAGAGCCTGGTCATTCACCAGATAGGTGTCAGGTTGCCCCTCTAGATTCTTCAATCAGAAAGAGCTGGGACCCAACTTCTCAGCAACTAAAAATGGTCCAAGCCATAAGTTTTGAAATTTCGTGTGCTCTCCCTTTCCCTCATGCGGTTTGTCCCATTTCATGACAAGGTCACCTACTTCGAAATTCCTATCAGAGGCAGAGTTAGAATAGAACCAACTTTTAACTACTATTTGATGCTGATATAACTTACGTTTAGCTTGGGCTCTTACCTCTTCTAGCTTCATCAAAGCGTTAATTCGGTTTTCCAAAGGGGGACAGTCTTCTTCTTGTATTTTTTGCGATAGCTGAAGTTAAGGGAGAAGAATGTGTGGTGGCAGAATTGCTTCTCTTCCATAAATAAGAAATAAGGGAGAGTTACCTACAACAGTCTTTGGTGTTACCCTATCGGCCCAAATCACGTTTAACAGTGCATTGTGCCATTTTTTGTGATTTTCAGCCACCGTTCTCTTGATGATTTTAATCAAGTTCTTATTTGTTGATTCTGCCAATCCATTTCCCTAGGGGTAATAGTTGGCGGAATACTTCAATTTAATTCCTTTTTCTAAAGAGAACTCACTCATCTCAAGGGACGAAAAATAAGTAGCGTTTTTTAATACTAAACAATCAGGGATACCAAAACGAGTGATAATATTCGAATTTAGAAAGGCAATTACCTGACTGGTGTTGACACTTCTTAATGCGGCAGCTTCAGACCATCGAGTAAAGTAATCTGTGGATGTTATGATAAAATTATGCTATTGTGAGGATGGTGGATTGATTGGACCTATGATATCAAGGCCCCACTGCTGAAAAGGAGAGTCTACTGAAACGGGCTACAAAGGAAAGGCTAGTTTCTGTAACCGCCCTGATGCTTTTTGATAAATAGTACACTTACGACACAAGGCATGGGCGTCTCTAAAAAGTGTGGGCTAGTAATAACTGGTTCTCAAAACCTTATGGGCAGTAGTGTCACCACCAAAATGACCACCAGCTTCTCCTGCATGCAACTCTAGTAAGACTTTTTATGCTTCGTCTTTCTCAAGACAACGCATCAGTACGCCATCAAAATTTTGACGAAATAGAATACCATTAACCAAATGAAAGGAGGCAGAATTTAATCTCAACGCTCTTCTTTTAGTGGGATCCAGGTGATGGGGGGCTGACCCATGTTCAAGACAGAATTTTATATCGTCATACCAGGGACTGACAAAGTTTTGTGCACAACAGACTACATTTTGATCGTGTTGTCCTAGGTTTGACCTATCACTTTCTTCTTGTTGTCTTGCTACTGAATCAACAACTAAATTGCATAACCCTTGGCCTCTCACTATCTGAGTTGGGGTAATTTCTATGTCGTACTCCTGCAAGGAGGTGACCCAATTAGCCCTCTTTTCTCCTAATTCTTTCTGCATTAACAGGTTCCTGACGGCTGGATAAGGGACAATAACTTTCGTCCTAGATTTCAAAATATAAGACCAGAAGTGCTTGATTGCTTTGAAAATAGCGTAGGCTTGCTGATCTACTGCTGGGTAATTAAGTTCAGCGCCTTTGAAAGAAGAGCTCGTAAAGGCAATGGGTACTTCATTGTTTTTAGCATTCTTTTGAGTTAGGACGACAGCATAGGAACGGTCAGAAGCAAAAGTGTAGAGCGTGAAGTCTTGGGAAAAATCGGGGCTCATGAGAGAAGGAGCGTCTATTATGGCCTTTTTTATTGCATTAAAATCTTGATTTTCTAAAGGTCCCCAATGATATTGTGCGTCTTTCTTAATTACATTCTGTAAAGGCCTGACCATTTCGGAGAAACTGGGGACGAATCTCCTAACAAAGTTTATCTGGCCTAAGAAAGACTGCATGGAATTTTTGGATGTAGGAGGGGGGAGTTTTGAGATGAATTGAGTCCTTTCGGGGTCGATAATCATCCCTTTGCTTGACACAATAAATCCTAAGAGTTTACCTTGTTCTACTGCAAAGATGGATTTTTTAGGATTTAAGGAAATGTCGTATTTACGACATCGCTGTAGAACGACTCTTAAATGAGCTAGATGATCAGTTTTGTTTTTGGAAAATACAGTAACATCATCTAAGTAAAATACGATGGACTGATTGATTAAGCCTCGGAAAGCGATGTCCATCGCTCTCTGGAAAGTGGCACCGACATTAATTAATCCAAAGGGCATTTTCCTGTAAGCATAGGTGCCCCATGGAGTGCGGAAGGTAGTTTTAAGTTGGTCTGGAGGAGACATCAGGACTTGGTTGTACCCTGAGAAACCATCCAATAAATATATCCTCTTAGAACCAAATACCTATTGAAGGATCTGTCCCATGGGTGGGAAGGGATAGTTTTCTTTATCAGACGCTCTGTTAAGGTTTCAGAAATCGACGCATAGTCGGATTTCCCCACTTTTCTTCCGGACAGGAACAAGTTTAGAAACCCATTGAGTGTGCCTCACAGGGAAAATTATCTTAGCATTCAAGAGTTTATTCAATTCTTTTTTTACAGTTGGTTCGAGCTTAGGGTGCATTTTTCTTAATTTCTGTTGAAAGGGTAAGGTTTGGGGTTTCATAGGAATGACGTGTTGTATGATGTTAGGATCGAAAGTTTTAAGATCATCATACGTCCACGCAAAAACATCTTTAAATTCTTTAAACAATTTAATAAATGCAACTTTTTCTTGTTCAGAACATCCTACCCCTAAATTAATGCACTGCGGATTGTCATTAGTTCCTAAGTTTAATTTTTCATATGATAATGAGGAACTATTGGTTTTACAGTTGACCGATTTTTTGAATTTATCTTGAAGATCATAAAATTTCTCTAATCTAACTACAGATTTAGGGATCGAATTTACCATGTCCGATGAAGATTCAGGAGTTCTCGGATCTGGTATTACCGTGAAATCGTGCAAATTGTCGTCGTGGGTGCATTTTTCTATCACCACGCCTTGAAAAGTTTCTTCCATATGCAGCAAGCTAATAATCTGTTTATCGTCGTAGAAGACTCTCCAGTTCGTGATGTTGTCGGGAACAGAGGGCCTAAACAACAGTTCGATGGAGAATGCGTCCGGGGACAAGCCTTTTGTAGGAAAGAGTTTGGAAGCTACGTTAGCTAATAGATCAGCTTCAGAGTTATTCAATCTAGGAATAGAATTTATATTGAAAGCAGAAAATTTATTCATTAAATTCCATACCTCGGATTGGTAGCTTTTCAGATGCGGAGATAGATAGTGGATAGAATCTCTTACTTGTCTAACCATGATTTCAGAATCACCAAATACAGTCAAGTTTTGAATGTTCATGTCTAAATCTTTTCTGAGACCTTGGAGTAAAGCCTCATATTCTGTTTTGTTATTAGTACATTCAAATTCTAGCCTACATGCAATCAGTGTTTTGTTACTTGCCGGATCAATAATAACACAGCTTGCACCAGCTCCTTCTTTGGACTTTGACCCATCAAAATAAAGAGACTAGATTTTATTTTTATCGAGTGCATGAGACCGTTGTGTGGAAGCTACTGGCTGCACATATGCTACAATCTCGAACTGCTATTCTGGGTTGGTGATAGCTGAAGTCTCAGCCATGAAATTGCCGAAAAAGGTATCCATCCCTTGTATTTCAGGTGAATCAGTAGAGGGTGTAAATGGTTCGTTGGGATCATTCAAATATGTGACCGTGAACTTAAGGTAGCGTTCATGATTTACCCTGATCTTGTTGGGCTTGCCGTTCTCTGGAAGCCACAGGTGAGACCAATCTGTCGCGAAATAGCCGTGTAGATGTTCCGACCAGTCCTTGCTTAAAAACAGACCATACACTTCTGGAATATCTACAAAAATGATATCAATAACTTGATGAACTTTGGGGTTAGACGATAATCTTATAAGCACATTCCTTAATTCGCCTATGACCTTAACACTAGTTTGATCAAGCTGGATGATTTTTAAAGTGGAAGGTTCAACTTTAGCGTTAATCTTCTGACACATAGACCATGGCATCACATTGGATAATGCTCCTGAGTCTATCATACAATTATGCACGTTTCTATTAAAGATTTCGAAAGTTAACAAAAATGGAGGTACATTTTTGCAAGTACTAAGGGTAGTAGATTGTGCCTTTTTACTCGCAGTTTCTAAAGCTACTTTATCTACATTATTTACATTATTTACAGGAAGGCTTCCTTTGTCTTGAGGATCAAGATTATTTTTAGTAGAAGTCTTGTGAGGAACTTTGTTCTGAATAACCTTGTTTGTGTTACCATTTTTGCTATTCTCGGCGATATTCTGTAACATTTTTTGTAGCAGAAATGGAAATTTCAATAACTCATAAACATAAATGTTAGCCCTTAACTTTTTGAGGTCTTCAACTAAATCATAATCTAAGTTGGGGTTAACATGACTCTGTTTAGTATCAGTTGGTTTAGATTGCTTTGAGGGAAAAGTCGTAATGTTTTCAAAAGGAGGTTTGCTTGTTGTCTTACTCCTGGTATTGTAAGGATGTACTATCTCGAAGTTAGCTTGGAAGATGCTATCCGAGAAGTGTCCAAATTTTTTTGGAGAAGACTCTTCTTCTTTCACTGTCTCTTGTTCAACAACCTCTTCAGGAATCTCAGGAGGCATCAAGTTATCCTGGGCTTCTAGAATTGTTTGAAGGGCGTACTGCAGACTTTCTAGATTAAGGCCTTCAGCATTCAGATTAGGTCACTTGGTTGGGAAAGGCTTCCTGAACAGGGGCTTGTAAGGCCCTTTGCTCGAAGAAGCTTCTTCGGTTGTCCTTTTCAATTCTATAACTTGATTCGACAGTTTTTGAACAACTTTAGCTAAGTTTTCTAAATCTAAGCTTTCAGGTTGTGTTTTACTTTGAGTAGGTCTAGGGAGGATTTTGATCTTCTTTTTGGAAGAAGAACTAGTCTCTGTTTCATTGCTAGTAGTGTCTTTTAGACTAAGGATGTCCTTTTCAATCTGGATGGCCTCTTCGAAGGCTTCTAACAACGTGGCTTTCTTAGATCGTTTAACCCAAATGGCTATAATTTGATAAAGCTTTAGTATAGTATGCTATGATAAGGTTCTCGGCAAGCATCGAATCCATAGGGATTCGGTTCTTAAGTGTTAAGAATCTTTGATTAAAGTCTTTAATTTTCTCTTTTGGGTTCATTCTTAAGCTAGAAAGCTCCATAACCAGGACTTCCGGGGACTTATCGTCTCCAAACTTTTCCAAAAAGCATGACTCAAACTTTTCCCAAGACACAATGGTATGGGGTTGCTGGGCAAAGTACCATGTAGAGGCATTGCCCTCGAAGGTGTAGGGGAACAACCTACAGACTATGTCTTCATGCTCGACATTGCGGAGTCTTATGGCTAACATAAACTTTTTAATGTGATTTTCATCGATCTGTTTAGAGTTAGGGTCAAACTTGGGAAGCCACTTCTTCGGATGTTTGGCTAAGGGATGTTGATCTCCAGGTACGGCTACTGCATCCTAGTCGAGCCAAGGTCTAGCAGGGTTGTTCTGGTTGGCCATTGGTGTAGTCAGTGTGGAAGGCTGAGAAGGGGAACTACCTTCGTCAAAAGAGTCTTCTCCCGAAGAACAAGGGGATGATGGAGGTGGTGAGGGAGGTATTCCAGATCCTCCTGCAGCAGGAGTGAGGATTGGATCTATAGGGTTCACAATGAGGTTAGTTCCTCCGAGTTGTTATCTGATATCAGATAAATCTAAAGGTTGGTCCAAAGGTCGATTTGGTTGCCTCAAACGAGCCAAGGCACTATGAGTTCTTATGAGAGATTGGCGGACAATCTCTTGTATGTCACCACCTATAGGATTTGGGGTTGTTGGCTCAACTATGATACGTGGATCGTCGTTTGATGTGGTTGTTGTTTGAGGGAGAATGTTATCGTCCGAATGACTTCTTGTCACTATAGGTGAGCGATTAGGTGGTGGAGGAGTCTTACGACCGCCTCGTGCCATTAATAAATTTCAGGCCCTCCTTCTAGTGCCATTTGTTGACGGGGAAAAATGAACGCTTGCCAACTAGAAGAGTGGATCCGGTCCGGGGTTGTCTAAATAACCCAAGCCGTTTGGGATAACCCACCCTGATGGGTTTAGCAGCTCCGTTAGCTGATCTAAGTCCTAGAAAAACAAATGAAAACTACACTAAGGAACTAATCTAAATAAAAACAATAATTAAAACAAACTAATAAATAAATCTAACTACAAAGATACAATCTATTACCTAAATCATACAACTATAATTCTATAAAAGTAAATGTTTAATTATCAACAGAATCAACTTCAATTACAAATATACAATATTTACAAATTATAGATTTAAATTAAAACCTGCAAAAATCATTTGTAATCTGTCCTAAGACAGCGAAACTAATGTTTTTTGATTTTTTATAATTTTATGAAGAAGAAATAGAATAAAAACTAGCTAAGCTAAGAAACTAAAATAATAACTCTAATTATGAATCTAAACTAATATATTTATCTAAACTACTTAAATAACAGTAATAAGTTAACTATTAAATGACAAATAGAAAACTGACCTAAAGTAACGCTTCAGGTTCGTCCTGTATCAAATAGTCGATTCAGTTGTTCGGTGGGAGGAAACCCCACACCGGATTATCCACGAACTTCTCGTAAACAAGAAGCAGCTGTGCTCTTCAAATATAAATGACAGGACAAACAAGACATAAAAAATTACAGCAATCTTATAATTTACAAACCATCACAATTAGATAAATCTGTGTGCAACAATTTGTGCAAAACAATTCAATTAATGAAAAAGATAAACCTGTATTCATTAAATTGAAATAAAGTGATTGTTGTATTTTTAAATAAGAGATATCAGATATGGACAACATATAAATCAAATCACATCAACATGCAATGAATTATGATAGCTAAAGTAGTCGATAATTAATTGCAAACTGATATGTAGAAAACCTGAAACAAAATTTTGATATATTGAAAGTGAAAGATGTTACAAGACAACAACTTTCATCTCAGTCTGAATCATAAATCCATAGTCTCGTTCTCTCCACAGTGATGATGATGGGTTTATTACAAAAAATGACAAGTATTTAAAGACCTCCCACAGGGTAAAACATCCCTGTGGTAATTATCAAAACAGTTTACAAAAAATCTAGGGATAATATCCCAAGCCTCTATTTCTGACTTAAGCTAACAACTTAAAATAAAAACTACATCAAAAAAATATCTCCTAAACTACTACAACATGCCCAATCCATCATTGTAATTCGTATGCACCTGAAAGAGGACAAAAATAGACAAGATTAGAGGATATTTTATTGATAAAATTGGCAAAAATCTAATTTTTAAGACTAGCTACAGAATCTTGTGATTCTGTAGCTGGTCTAAATTGAACACAGAATTGTTTCAAAACCAATTCAAATCTTAACTTAATTATATTCAAACTATGAAACAAAAATTTAGTTGCTAATTGGAAACCAAACGAATCATTCAAATCAAAACTTATATGCTAATTTGAAACAAATGAAATCATGGTCAATCGAAAGATAACAGAGATACATGCACTATGTTCAACATTTGTTATCACCAATTCGGGTAAACAGAATCGCTTAGATAATTCGACAGCAATGAAATCATTTTCATGAACCCATTTCAATTGACACAAATTGTAACAGGTTAAATAAATCATTTATGCAATAGTTTATGTCGCCTCATCCATTAACAAAATCATTGTCGAATCACAACAAAATCAACAGGATCATTTTTCAAATTAATAGAACTATATCAAACATATACAAACGATCATGCTAATCGTGGCACACAGCGTTGTTTCAAAATCAAAACAGAAGAAATGAATCGAACCAGTTTGGGACTGACACAATCGTTATATAAAATCGTATCAATCAACACAGCTACACGATTTTTAGCAAATAGATCTTTTGCACAGGTCGAATGTAATCAAAATCCAAACGAGAATATTGATTCAATACAAAACAGAGTCATTCCTAGTAATTCGAAGTCAATAGGGTTGTATTGAGTCTATTAGAAACAAATGAAACCAATCAAAATCAATCCAAATTGACTGTCCTAAATCAAACGAATAGAATTGTTTCAAAAACAAGCCAAACAGAATAAAAAACAAATCAATTTCTTATACTAAGCTGGGCACGACAAAATTGCATAACCAAATCATAGCTGTGTTCGAATTTAGCAAACAAATTTCCCACTCATGATTCATAATGAAATTGTTTTGGTAGAATGAAAGCAACATAATCATTTTGAATCCAAATGAACAGAACTATTGAAAGCAAATCCAATCGGTTATATTAATTTGAAACAACTCATAAAATGAAATTAATATTGAAATTCATACCTGAACAATAAGAAAAGGCTTCGATCATGATAACTTGGAATTGATGAAGGCCGTTGCGGCTTCGACGTTCTTGAAGACAATTGAACTAGTGATTTTTGTTTCTTGTCGTTGGCTTGAAGCCTGTCGTTCAACACTGTCACTTGCTCTTCTAACGATTTGATATTTGATTGCAACAAGGGAATGTTGGTGTAGTAACGCTCTAGCCAAACATTACATTGGATGCATGATGGTTTCTCGGGCTTAGGCATCACAGGCGAGGGTTTTTTCAGATTACCAGGGGTTTGCTTGTGCAGCTTGATTCCCGGGTAGTTAGGTTCATTTTTTAGGCACGGGGGTAAGTTAGAGACATAGTCATAGGGTTTCTTAGAGCATAGGCCATGAGAATAGGGGTACTCTTCAGCTAAGAAATGCTCGATATCAGAGTCTGAGTCCTCTCTCAACACTATGGGCTTTTGGTCGATGTTATGTTTAGGTTTGTTCCGGGCAAGTCTTGATATCAATCGAGCATTTTTCTTCCCCCTTCTTTCGACAGTAGTATCACTATTGTCTTTCTTCCTCCCAGGTCTTTTGACAACCTTAATATCATCCTTAGCTCACGGGTTAACCAAGGCATCAAGTAAGTCCAAATCGGGGCAAACTGAGGGTTTGACAGGGGGTAGAAGGATATGCAGTGGCACAACTAGTCCAGCCAAAGTCTCACTGACCACAGCCTTGTTGATTTGAGTAGACTCTGGATTAGCAAAGACATTTCTATATAGAAAGGCTTGCCAATTATCGCCACTAAGTTTTAAATGGTGGACGATAATTAGTTTAATTAAGCCGTGGTGAAAAAGGATGCTATCAACCTTCTCATGTTTTAATCTCTTCAACATCTTGTAAATACTACGCAAGAAGTAATGCGGCATGTTCAAAGGATAGCCCATGAAAATCATCAATAACCGGAGGTGATACAGAAATACCAAGCCATACCGACCTTCACAGGTCACGAACTATTTAACAATTACCAAAAGATCGTGCCACCTTGGTTTGAGGGTAGAAATAGGCATACCTTTATCACAGGACACAACCTTTCGTGATACGAATAGTAATGGCCATGGCACCTCATCGACTTTGGAGTTTTTGAACCACCTTTGGCCTGTAGCTGCTAGTCTTGTAGCAGAGCTTATGAATTATTCATTCATCTCGAGTTGTATGTCACCGACTTTAGCCCTGCACTCATCAAAGGTGAGGGTGAATTGTTGGGCAACCGAAAGGTTGAAACCCTCGAACCTCTGTATAAACACCAGCCAACCACTGCTTTCTAAATCCTTATGGGCATTATCGAATAGTAACGGAGTTTGGCTACCATTTGGCTCTATGCGCACCACCGGTGCCATAGACAGGAGCACACGGTGAGAAGGGTGTTATGGCTAGGGTTTGAACAGAGTATACGCAGGGGTAGAACGCTCGCAGGCTTACCTGAAAACACCAGGGGTGACCCGGGAAATGGGGAAAGCATTAATGACCGAATGTGCGAAGGTGGTGGAGCTAGTTCAGCCCATGCAAAACAGTCATTTCCCATAGTACAACTACCGATGCACATAGCATTTCAAATCACTATTATATATGTTAAAAACCATGCCAATCAATCAATTAAATGAAATCTATGGTAATTCGACCAAACATTTGCACAAGGAATAGTATTAGCGTAGTTTTAAAACCAACATAATGATTCGAAATCAACACCAAGGGTTCAATTATATGGAATATGTGTTGTATGAAATGATTTATACCAAGGGTCTAGCCATAACGCCAATGTGCTTTCATGAAACCAATGTGTCAAAGAAATTGATGAAAGACTATATAAATCAAACCACCAATGCATCAAAAACTCGATCAAACATCAAGCCACCAATGAATCAATGATTGAATCACAATCTCAAGAAATCAAATTAACAATTAAATAATGCCAAATGAATAAGGATCTTGGAGTCTTGTCAACCGTATAATCATAATTAAATTGGAAACAGAATGGACATATCGACAAGAACGATCACAACAATCCAGTGACGATTTTAATATGACTTTGAAATCAAAGTTTTCACGCTTGCAGTCATGAAAACAAGAACAAGGGCAAGTGGGCAAACACATAAAAAAAATAGTGTTGTTTTATTTCAAAGGTTGCGACGAAAATCAAGGTTTACAAAGGAACTGGTGTAGGCATCTTATAAGGACAGTATAAAAATGTGAATTGGCTGCCAACAATGGTGACACACTGGTAGAAGCAGTTATCTCTGCCAAAAGAACAAATTCAGATTAGGATAATGAGAAAAATTCTAACTCAAAAACAACAACCAGAAAATCGTATAAACATCATCAACGATTAAATATTCCAGCAGTGTCTAAAGGATGAAAATTGATAACAGTCTTAAGACAAGCGAGGCATGATATTAAAGATAAAATCTCCAATACTGTTGACAGAGCCACTGCTGCCAGTAGGCGTCCATAGCCTCGACAGGGTTTCCATTTAACCCACTTTGATATCTGTATCCTGCCAAGAGTTCCAGATAAAAAAAAAGGACATTTTAAGGTCAAGAGGCAGGCCTGTTCAGTACCCCGATGAAGTTGTCTTGGCATCATGTATGCATT
>CBVK0100581348.1:0-11634 GCA_900067695.1 Picea abies
GTGTATAGTTGATGATGTTGTTACATCTTGATGAGTCATAGTTTATGTGTATTGGATGCACTATTAGTACATATTTGGTGTATGGTTGATGCACTTGTTTATGGTATAGGTTGATTACATGTTGTTTGGTACAAGTTATTACAGGTTGTTTGGTGCAGGTTGATTTGTACAAGTTTATAGCAATATTTCTCATAGTGATAGTGTGACAATGGTTCCATCATTCTACTTCTATGATAGGGCAGTTGGATGGGGCAAGGAAATGTGGTTGTAGCCACCTTCCGGTGTAGCCAAAGAACATAGGTGGTTGTAGCCTCCTTTTGGTTGTAGCTAAAGAATTTGGTGTTAGAATATAAGTGGATGTGCTCATTTTACCATTGAAAATATCTCTATTGTCACCCAACCATAGGCTGAAGCCACCATCCGAGCACCTTAACCTTGACAAAGAATCACTCTCAAAGCAAACCCTAGGCTAGATAGCCAAATAAAGGGTAGCGCACCTTTCCCCAAGGATAACACACCAACAATAGTTGATCAGATGTTATAAACCCTAGCCAAGAGATAGTCCAAGCGTAACTGCTAGTTGTAGCAGTTGCAACGACAACTCTCCTCAAACATGTGCACAAGACTGGGCACTGTAGTGTGCACAAGTTGCTGCTCTGCAATTCTGAGACTGCCTTGCTAGAATGAGAACTGGACTCCTGTATTTATACTAATTCTAGCTAACTGCCTGGGCCAACTTCTCATTCTGGGTATCTGTTTGTTCAGTATATATTATTATTTCTGGCCGACTTCTTCTCTTGGAGGCTAATAACCTAATATAAATTATCTTCTTGAGCCAACAAGTCTTCTAGGGTAATTAGCCAACTCATTAGGGTTTCTTCTTTCTTCCCAAAGTATTCTATCCTCGTCAGGTTTACACATGGAGGTAAATACCTTCCACAACTACCATAATATCAACACTCCCTCCTAGCTAGGGAGGTATTACAGGTAATGGTCTTGAGCACAAAACATACCATTCACCCGGTAGCATCAACATAGTTGTATAGACTAGATCATGACTAGATCATGAGCACCATCATCATCATCAGTGTCACCAGCTGCATCATCTCTCGAAACCATACTCTATATGACTAATCAGACATGATGCTCACTCCATAGAGTGATACAAGAGCCATTCTTCTAATCTAGAAGAGTAAATTCTCTGAACCATTTTCTGTCTAGGAAATCTCTGTTCTTTGATTATCCATCTAACTAATGATCATTTCCAATACTGCTGATAGTCTTCAAGGAAATTGAAACAAAAATAGAACACAATTGTTTCTATCCATAGTAGTACATAACTATAATCCAATGGTACACTACCACACCAAGTAACACATAAGTACTTGATCAACAACGTATATTCACGAACAATGGAACACATCCACCACGGTAGTATACATCTACTGTCATATAGTCTTCATAAAAATCATTTGATATCAACCTGCACAGAAACAATGTTATGATATAAATTGAATCATCCGGGCCAATCTTTCACTCACATCTATGAGATCTGAAGGAATATCTACCCTCAAAGAAAAACAATGAGATATCTGGACTATTCTTCTCAAGAAAGGAAGAATAATTGTCTTGTTTTCTGAACCTGGACCATTCCCTACCCTGGGCCATTCTTCCTACACTAATCAAAGTGCACCCTAGAGAGAATGTATAAACCTTAAGGAATGCTTGTCCTTGATTGCTGAGCCTGGACCATTCCCCACCCTAGGCCATTCTTCCTACACTAATCAAGGTGCACCCTAGAGAGAATGTATAAACCCTAAGGAATGATTGTTCAGACCATTTCCTCTATTAACCACAAGAGGAAAATACTGTCCTGCATCAACCTCCAAAATAGACCATTCCTCATGTTAACCACAATGAGAAATTGTTGTTCGACGAGGCAGGCCAGTCTTCTTGAGTAACCCTCAAGAAGAGAGATGACCCTAGACCACTCCCCAAGTTAACCACAATGGGAAGTCACTGTCTATGATACATCAACAATCTAGACCATTTCCCATGTTAACCACAATGGGAAATCATTGTCCGTCAAAAATCTCAATCCACTTTCCGAACAAGAAATAATCTGTCAAAGATGGACTATTTTTCAATATTGAAAATGAATGTCCTTAATAATATTTTCAGTGCTCCCTCCCAACCTGGGAGTCATCTCTTTCTTTTTCAATAAGGAAGTCATCTCCATGAGATCCAGCTTGAGTACACAAACTCTTTCATCTTGGATAGAAGCTTTACCAAAATGTTTTCTTATCTGCTCATCTGTGGAGATATGTATTGGAGAACCACTTTCTCCTTTCTCGACTTCATCACGGATAATGTAATGCTTGATTTCAAATGTACTTTGGTCTGGAACACTAGTTTTCTTTGAAGGCTTCATGTATCTATGATCAATAGAGTATATCATTGTTTAAAAATGGAACATATCCATGTGGCACTTCTTCTGTCATCATGAGATCTGATCTACTAAGTAATCATCTTGATACAATATCTCTGTTATAGAAAATCTTCACAATGCTTCTGCTGTGCACTGGAGGTTCTCGAACAAGTTGTCTTCTTTTGTTTGCATGCAAGCGTCTCTTTCTGGTATGCCTCAAAGTCTCGAGGTTTATCTTCATATGCTCTTTATTCAATTTCTCTGGAGAACATTCTTTTTATTCATCTGATGTAGAACTCCAACTCATGGATGTTACAGATGATATAATGACTCATGCAGAGGTATGTCTGGTTTACCAGAATGAGAAATAATCATAGTCTTATCCCTCCATCTGGGATAACCTCTAGTTAAGAATCTTGCAATGCTTTCATTCATAAGTCTTTCATACAATGTTCTTCACCACGTCTTTCAGTTCCTCTGCTTGATTTCTTTTAGTGAGTTTATATCACACTGGTAATCTTGTGATTTTCGATATAATGACTGGTTGTTCTAGCTTATCTTTCTTTCTTGGAATCTTCATGTTATTCCTCATTTTTTTCTTTAGATTCTGGGTCCATGGAGTTTCTTATAGATTCCATTCCCTAAAGATTCAACTTCTTTCTTTTATCATAGGATCACAGATCTAGATGGACAACCAGGGATACTTTAAGGCTTCTCTTCAAAGAAGACTTCTTCTGAGGTTGAACTAAACACGTACTGTCTTTCATGGTTACTACCATGTTTATATACTTCATCATCTTCAATGGATCATAGGATTAGCTCCCTCAAAATCCTTGCTTCATGTATGAGTGCATATAATTGCCTCCCTCCGTTTAACAGAGTGCACGCTTCTGTCTGCATCCTTATTGTCTTCTGCAATATATAATTGGCTCTCTGTATAATAGAGTCCATGCTTCCATCTTGTTGTCTTCTACAAAACTTCATAATTCTTTCATCAATTTCCTCTTGATTGCTGACTTCTTTGTGTCTATGATTCTTTTAAGTCTCTTCATGATTGATTTGTCTTGTCTTGCAATAGCTTCCACATGATTTGTATTTCATCCTTTCATGTGTATTATCTAATGATATCCATTCTTATCTTGTTGATCTTCCATATGTATAGTTATTCTTGGAACACATTATCTTCCAAGTGATAGATATACAAGATATGTACAGAGATGATGCAAACAAGATATGTACAAGAAAATAAGAAAAGTTTTGTTACCTTTAGAAGAAGAAGTCTCTTCCATCCTGCTTAGTCTTCTTTGTAGGTTCCTTTTCTTCGGTAATTGATGCTTCGTGTTTCTCCTTTCTTTTATTTATCTTGGGACAATGATTCTTGTAGTGACCATACTTTCAATAGTTGAAGCATTGTACTTTTGTAATGTATTTCTCTTGATTTGGCTTCCTCCTTGAACCAAACTTCCTTTTATTCCTAAAATTCTTGAATATTGTTGTGAAGGCTTGATCATCGTACTTCTTTTGGGGTTTCTCTTTTGCACTGATCCTTGATTCTTCTTGAGCATAGCAAGTCCAAAGTTCTTCAAATGTCGGATACTCATTCTTTGTGTTCATGCTTGTGGCAAATGCATCCCACGTCTTGGGGAGACCATTGAGTACTATGTTTACCAATTCATTTTATGAAATGATTTCTTCAATAGCTTGTAGTTGATCTCTTAACTGAGAGATTCTCACAAAGTATGATGTTATGCTGTCATCATCATTCATCTTCATGTCACAAAGCTCATTCTTCAGACTCATTACTTGTCCAATGTTTCTGACTGAGAAGAGGTTTGTTAGGGCATTGTACATATTCTTTGATGAGTCAATATGAGAGATGTAGGGTATCAAGTGGTCTTTTATAGAGTCCACTATGATACTCATAGCATTGATGTCAATGTCTTTAAAATTCTCCATAGCTACAACGTTTTGCGGTTCCTTCTCTTTTCCTTCTTCAAACTCTGGTTTCACGATATACAACACTTTATTCTTGGCAAGGATGAGGTCAATCCTTGTCTTCCACACTTTGAAGTTAGAGGCTCTGTCTAACTTGTTCTATCAAACCCTATATTTGACAATAGACTCAAAATTGACATCTTGGCTTGTTGAGAGTACCAAGAGATGTGCTAGGCTAGGGCACACTGATTTGTCTAGAGATTAGGTCAATCCATTCAATTAAGGTTCCTCAACAAGAGGATTAGGGTTTCTGCAACTGCTCCTGCTAGTAACCCTAGCGAAAATGTCTTGGAAGCTGCTTCTGCTAGTAACCCTAGCGACAGTTTCTCAACGAGCTCAATATCCTAGGAGTTATGTTTCCTTCCAACATTTAGACTGAATGAAGGAGGTGTGGGCCCATAACCTGTTAGAATATAAGTGGATGTGCTTGTTTTACCATTGAAAATATATCTATTGTCACCCAACCATAGGTCGAAGCCACCCTCCGAGCACCTTAAACTTGATAGAGAATCACTCTGGAAGAAAACCCTAGGCTAGATAGCCAAACAAAGGGTAGCGCACCTTTCCCCAAGGATAGCACACCAACAAGAGCTGATCAGATGTTCCAAACCCTAGTCAAGAGATAGTCCAAGTGTAATTGCTAGCTGCAACAGCTGCAACGACAACTCTCCTCAAACCTACACATAAGAATGGGCACTGCAGTGCACACAAGTTGCTTCTCTACAATTATGAGATTGCCTTGCTAGAATGAGAACTGGCCTCCTGTATTTATACTAATTCTGGCTAACTGTCTGGGTTGACTTCTCATTCTGGGTATCTTTCTATTCAATATATATTATTATTTCTGGCCTACTTCTTCTCTTGGAGGCTAATAACCTAATATAAATTATCTTCTTGATCCGACAAGTCTTCTATGGTTATTATCCAACTCATTAGGGTTTCTTCTTGCTTCCCAGAGTATTCTATCCTTGTTAGGTTTACACGTGGAGGTAAATAACTCCCACAGATACCATAGTATCAACATTGGGGAGTTGGAGCTTCCCTCAGGTTGTACCTTGAGAAAATAGGGGGTTGGAGCTTCCTTCCAGTTGCAGTTGGAAAACAAAGGAAGTTGGTGCTTCCAATGAATATAATTCTTAAAGACATATAAGAAAAATAATTCTGTAGTTTTATCCCTCTTTGGGTTTCCACATAAAAACACTGGTGGACTGTGTATGTGTATGATTTCTCATTTATTCATTCTTTATTTACTCTAAAAATATTGGATGATAATGTTACATTGATATAACACTTGCATTTTATGGTTAAAAAGGATTAGATTGCTCTATTACTGATTCACCCGCCCTCTTAGTAATCCAACATACATTACAAATTGATATTGATCTTCAACCATACCCACACCAATTATGGTATTGGAGTTTCACAATGAAATCATTGTATTTGAAGCTTACACCATTACATGGTATGCAAGTTGGGGTGTCGAGTGTATGACATGGAACACAGTGCAGGAAGATGGGATGTGGGCATGCAAGGGTGCGAGTATGTGGGAGTGTCATTTTTCAGGTTGAAAAAATGAAGGTACATGGGTATGTGGATGTTTCGGATACAAAAATGTGCGTATGCAGGCATGTGGGAGTGCCATTTTATGGGTTGCAAAAACACAAGGATGCGAGTATGCATATTTGGGGGTTGTGGGAATGTGGGTATGCGAGAAAAATGTATGAGGGTTTTCGCCTCTCATCCCTGCATGGTAGAGTTAGGTATTATTGGAGTGTAGATGTAAGGGATTTTGACAAGGGTGCTACCACCCAACATCCAGACTACTAAGAATTTTTAAAGTGGGTACCCTCCATGAAGCAAAGGATACATGGGTAGTCAAAATAATGTATCAACAATTACAGTGAACAATCCAAATAATATAGATTGTACAATCCAATCATAAATAAGTTTATAATGACCATAGATGTAGATTTCAGAGAAGCTGAAGCTTGGAATGGAAGTGCATAAAAAACTTGACTATTGGAGAAGCAATTCCTTATGGACAAGTTGATGTAGAAGAGCATATTTAACAAGTAGGAAAATAACATGCGCAAGCTAAATCACCTATCATGGGTACTCCAACAAGGACTCCAACAAATTCTATTCAAGGTGAGTCATCAAGGCCAACATGTTAGTCTACTCCTAGTCCTAAGTCAAGTAATGATTTTGGACCAAACACTAAAAATACTAGAAGTATGCAATACATTTATGAAGAATTAGATAACCATTCAAATTTTGCATTGTTCCGATGTCAACCTACATTCTTTGAAGAAGCAATTAAAGAAGAACATTTATGTCAAAGCAATGGATGAATAAATTGTTAGGGACCTAACCTCCCTAACCCCTCACATAGGTAGAATAATTAATTTTCTATGTAATAATGATCAAAATTAGTATATAAGGCCTATGTAATAGTGTGAACACGTCTAATGTAAGAAGACTTATTATAAGTTTCCACTTCTAAAAAGGTCTTCCTCTAGAATGTTCTCTAGAAGATAGAAATAGTATAATATGACTAGAAATCATGGGCGATCTTTGTCTTGAGAATTATCTTGCAATTGAGATTTTCTCTACTAGAAGTTTCCCCCTCGAAGAGGTATGTGAACTTGGTTTTCTATCAATAAAGGTTACATTTTTGGTTGTTATTTTTCTCTTCTACTAATACTTGTCATAACGATTCTATTTTTTCTTTGCATAATACATTTGGTACCTTACAAGTGGTATCAAAGAACTTTCCTCTACAAAACTTTTAGACAATTTCTTTTTTAGGCTAGAGACATGTATTATCAATGTCTTTAAAGAACAAAGATATGTTGTTTGGCATGTAAAACTATGGCTAGGAAGGACTACATGAAGGAAATCAAAATGGTTTAATGGGTTACTCGAAACCACTATTTCACCTAGTTGGAAACATCTGTAACCTTTGTTGGTACCTCTTTAAGTAGTACCACATTAGACAGTACCTGTACATGACCATTCACTCCCACATACCCTAAGGTATATAGGAAGTCCCATAGGTCTCCTGAAACTAGCTATAGATCAGCCTATTCGCTGCTTCATTTTTATAGTGGCACCAAGAACAACACTTGGGAAGACTACTTTCACAAACTTGGGTAATCGAGTAGTACGACTAAGGGCACAGTCGAGCCTCCTTAGTTGGTGCCCTGAGATATTGGGTCGAGTACTAATATTCGACCCTGATGGTATATTAGAGAGTTATAGCACATGGAAAACCATTTTTAGTAGGAAACCTTAAAAAACCTAACCCTTGCTGCTGGTACATAACATAAAATACATAGAGGGGAAATTTTGTATCGCAACCCTACCTCCTGCATCTAGGTTATGAAACTACTACACAGTTTTAACTAATAATAATGTGGGAATTTGGTCATTGCAATATTCTTCAAACTAGAGTATAACTCCACATAAGTAAAAGTAAAGAGTATAGTGGTCCCATCGATACCCTTATTTGGGACCTATCCCACTAGATTCCTCTCTTTTCCTTGATTGCAGTGGTATCTATCACTTCTAATCATTTTTTTTCTTTTTGGATTCACCCACCCTTCTTGACACCCTTATTTGGGACCTATCCCATTGGATTCCTCTCTTCGCACTGATCACAGTGGTACCCCTCAACCTTAACCCCCTTTTTTTGTGAACCCACCAACCCAATTCTTGTTTCTTCCCTCCACCATGGCCCAAATCCACAACCAAGAAGTTGACAACAACCTCATTTCCTCTTCCACTAACCTCACCAAGACCCAGAATAACATTAAACACCTCAATGTCAATATTGATACTTTCAATTCTTCCCTCAACTCCAGAATTGACTCCCACGCTGAACACATGACAAGAAACCTTCAATCCTTCTTTGAAAACATTCTCACATGGATGAGTCAATTCAGTGGCCCTAACTCCTTTGATCAACCTTCTCATCCTAAAGTTATTGATTCCTCTCAGTCCATTACCTTTCATTCCAACCATCCTCATTGTGAACTTCATCTTCCCAAAGTTGATATGAATAAATTTAATGGCTCGGATCCCACAGGCTTGGTCACTCAAATGAAAAATTATTTCTTCTTACATGGAATTACTAATGATTTGGCCAAACTTCATATCATTGTCCTTTATTTGGATCCTAAACGCTGATAATGATGAAAATGGCGTAAAAATCCACGTAAAGGGCATATTGCTTGGACCCTTTTTTTTTGCATATCTTTATGAACGCTTTGACAAAAAAACATATCATTTGGGTCGTTTGACTAAGGTGAAACAATATGGTACAATGGAAGAATATACCGTCACTTCCCTATTAGTATTCTTCCCTATGTTCTCCCTTATCATCATCCCTTTGCCTAGAAAAATAAAATTGAAAATATTGTTCAAGAATTGCTAGTGGTGGATGTTATCCATCCTAGCACTAGCCCTTATTCTTCTCCTATAGTTATGGTACTCAAGAAAGAAGGAAACTGGTGCATGTGTCCTGAGTTTTTCACCCTCAACAAAATCACCATCAAACACAAATTCCCCATTCCTGTCATTGATGACCTTTTGGATGAATTGACAGGTGCTCAATACTTTACCAAACTGGATCTTCATTTTGGATACCGCTAAATACGTATGAAGGAGGTCAATATTCCTAAAACTTCCTTTCGAACTAATGAGGGCCATTATGAGTTCTTTTTCATGCCCTTTGGCTTGTGTAAAACACCTTCCACTTTTCAAAGCCTCATGAATCAGGTCTTCCATCCTTTCCTTTACCATTTTGTCTCAGTTTTCTTTGATGATTTCCTCATCTATAGTAAAACTTGGCAAGCCCATCTGGCCCATGTAGATCAATTCCTACACTTTATTTCTCAACATAAAATCTTCCTCAAACATTCTAAATGTTCTTTTAGAGCTCCCAAAGTCAAATACATGGGCCATATTGTTGGCAAGGATGGTGTCTGTGTGGATCCTAAGAAAATAACAACCATGACAGATTGATCTTGTCCTAAAACTCTTAAAAATTTGCAAGGTTTCCTAGGTTCAATGGGATATTATCACAAGTTATTTCAGAATTATGGAAAAATTGTAGCTCCCTTCATGACTCTCCTTAAAAATGATGCTTTATGTTGGGATCCAACAACAAATCAATCCTTCCAAGCCTTGAAATAAATCTATGTGCACAAATTTTATTATGGAACTCCCCAACTTCACCAAGACTTTTTTCCTAGAATGTGATGCTTCAAGGAAAGGAATTGGGTAAGTCCTCATGCAAGAAGGAAGACCTTTGGATTTCACTAGTAAAACAATCTCAGAGTAACATTTATGAAAATCCACCTATGAAAAGGAAATGTTGGCTAATCTGCATGCAGTGGATCTTTGATGTCCTTATTTGTTGGGGAAACACTTCCAAATTAAAATTGATCATTGTAGCCTCAAGTGTTTTGTGGAAAAAATAATTTCATCCCCCGAGCAACATAAATGGGTGACCAAGATGTTTGGTTATGATCATGAGATTATTTACAAGAAGAGAAAAGAAAATGTGGTGGTTGATGCTCTTTCAAAGAAATATGAAGAAGGGTCCCTCTTTTCCCTCTCTTTCATTGTGTTGAGCTTATGCTTATACTGAGGGGTGGTGGTGAATTAGTATATGATAAATTTTACTTTGTTTAACCATTCATAAATCATTCATTATCTGAGAAACACTAATCACATATTAACTCAAATCACAATGCACCGAGATTAACATGGAAACACTTGCGGGAAAAAACCATAAAAAATTATCTTTATAAATGTTTGTAGGTACCAACCTACTATTAAAAATATTGTAAGAACCAAACTACTGGAGACACCAATCTCGTTAATTAAGCACCAAATCAACAGGTTATAGGAACCAACCTACTGGAGACACCAATCTCCTCAATTGAGAATCAACTCAACAAGATGTAGGAACCAACCTATTGGAGACAACAGTCTCCTCAATTGAGCACAACTAAATAAGATATGTGTAGACACCAATCCAAGATATTCATACACAGAGTACCTCTGAATTCACCTACATGCTTCATTCCATAGACAATCCTTCAAACCGTAGTAAGCCTCATAGCATCATTCTTATCATGTAATCACTCACGAAAACATTCACTGATGACAACATTCACTAATGGCAACATCCACTGACAACAACATTCACTAATGGAAACATCCATTTACAAAAACATTCACTAATGAAAACATCCACTCATGTCAATATCCATTCATGACAAAATCCACTGATGAAAACACCCATTCATGGAAACATCCATTGATGACAACATCCATTCATGGCAACATCCACTAACGTCAAAATCCACTCACAAAAAAATATACTCACAAAAACATCACAACCTAACCACAACCTCACAACCCCATAGCAGTACATAAGACAACATCAAAACCTCATGGAAAAATCACAACCTTACATCCAGGGGTGATTTTAAGAACACCCCCTAAATTTATATGTATAATAAATGGGCGAATACCCATGATATATAAGAAAAATTGAAGGCTATTTTATCAATAATATAATATGTATATATAATTTTTTGGCGAATCTTTTAGTCAATTATATAATCTTGTAAAATCTTGGTGAATCTTTCAATGGATTATAAAATCTTGTAAAATCCTGGCGAATCATTCACTGAATTATAAAATGTTGTAAAATCCTGGTGAATATTTTACTAAAATACAAAACATTATGAAGTCTTGGTGAATTTTTTGGATATTCTCTAGTGTTTGGTTTATTATCTTGGCAGTGTATTGGAAATCTATACCAAGGAAATTTTTGTTGGGTTTTCTCCCCCATGAGGGTTTCCTAGGATAAATGTTGTGTACATTGTGATTGTGTTTCTTTCAGTGATCCTGCTTATGCTATTATTGTCTAGTAAATTGAAAGAACTTAATAGTATCTCTAAAATTAACAAGGGAGAGAAGGGAAATTGGGAGAAAGAGATTGAGTGAGCAAGAGGGAGATAGAGAGGGAGGGGTAGAGAGAGGGAAATAGGGAGGGGGGGAGAGGGAGAAAGTGTGAGAGATGGATGGGAGGAAACAGGGAGTTAGATGGAGACATGGAGAGAGAGGTAAAGAGATAGAGGGGAAGGTAGAGAGGGTAAAGGAGAGAGAGAGAGAGAGAGAGAGAGAGAGAGAGA
>CBVK0100581349.1:0-11634 GCA_900067695.1 Picea abies
TCAGAGATGTGTATAAGAGACAGGTTCACGACAGACCTCTACACTTTTCTCACCAAATTATTCCTCCTACTCACCTTTACTCCAAATTACTGACTGAAGTTGATCGAAGACCTCAATTGCTTGTGCATGCTAGTCCATATTTCTGAGTTAGAACGTTATTATCATTGAGTCTTCTCCATTTCACCACCTAAAACTCATTTACATTTACTGTATAAACTGATGGGTACTGGGCTTACCTTCTATGCAATCTGAGGGTGACTTCTAGTCATAACACCTAGCAGCAAACCCATTCCCAAGGAAGACCACTTACTAGGGCACAATGTAAACCACCAAGGTGAAATGAGGAAAAAGGCATAATGTGCAAGCATATGTCATGAAATCTAAAGCAGTATAAGATACAACATACTCAAAATTCCTCAAATATTGAAATGACACTCACCATAATACCTAAATTGTAACTCATGGATCAAGGCCTAGTGCCTCTCGGAAGCCAGCTGGTGTGGTGGATTCCATCTAAAAATTTTGACCTCTGTGGTGGTGAGAAGGGTCTCCATCTATGCAAGTGGATACTGTTGGTCATGTAGTCTCTCAGAACTCCATATCTGCAACCTAAGGGCCTCGATACATGATCTCCTTAGTTATCCCACAAAATGGGGATAACATCTGGCTCCTACTTGAGGACATGCGCTCACTGCATAGTGCATGAGAACCACAACATCTCCTAGTAGACCTGTGCCTTCCAAAACTCAAACAAAAAATTTAGAGAATCTAGGGTGAGTGCATGAGAACCACAACATCTCCTAGTAGACCTGTGCCTTCCAAAACTCAAACAAAAAATTTAGAGAATCTAGGGTGGTGCTATTACCCTTCGTTATTATGCATAAAAATCCAATTAAAAACTAATCCAGGAAAGAAAATTTTGGCATTTAAAAAAAAATTATAAACTAAGCATGAAATCAATATTCAAGTAGAGAAAAATGAAAAATTAAATGCATCTAAATTAATATGAGCAATCAAAATGTAAATGCAAGGAAAGAAAAATGACCTACCTACTTATCGGGGGCCTCAACCCTGAAGAAGTCATGTGACCTGAACATAAAGTCAAAGAAGAGATCCATCCACTAGTAATGGAATCTTTCTCCGATCCAAGGCTGTCAAATAGTATTTTTCTTTATCATACTTCTTCTTGACGATGTAAGGGACAAGCCATGAGTCATCATTTCTATAGTCATACATGGGCTTTCCATTTCTCTTGTCCCACATGAACACAATAATTCCTTCACTGAAATTGTTGCAAGGAGTACTCTCAATGTATGGATATGAAGGAGGCTTTGTGTTGACCATCCATTTGATGGTTTCTTCACGTTCTTCATCTTCTTCCTGCAAAATTTGGATAGACCCTGGTTCTTTCCCTTGGTACTTTGTAAGTTTATCTTTGTATTCATTTGTCCATGGGAGAAAAATATCTATGGAGTCTTCCTATATGAAAGGAAACTTATATGGATCATACTCAACAATTTGTGGAGGCATGTCATAATATCATTCACTGACATAATCATGTCCATTGGGATGCATCAGATGTTTATCATTATTTTCCTGTCTGTGTAAAATCTCATATGTGCCATCGTCCATGGGAATGTATGCATGTGTAATACTCATGCTAGGGAAACCCCCAAGGGAAGAATACCATGTCCTCGACAAGAGAATCCCCCAAGCATATGAAACATCGATCACTACTATGTCCATGAGGAGGCTAATATGTGGAGAATCAATCAGAAGGAACTCGACATCCTCACATACCCCAAAAAACATGACCTTTTTAGAATAAATGCCACACACATTACCATAAGATCGGGTTTTTTTCAAACCAAGCTATTCCATCACCTTCAATGACATGTCATTCACTAAGGCCCAAAAATCAAGCATGCAATTGTTCAAGCAGAGGCCATTCATGCCTAATGAAAGAAAGAAGGGAGGATTCTTGTCTCTTTGTTGATCAAGATACATAGTGTTCAACACGATAGGAGGGTATTCCTTATTGTTCAACACATGTAATATATTCAATATTTCCCTTTTCATAGAAGGGATCTTGCACATATCGGTCACTGGTACCGTCATATTCAGTTTTCCAAACATGATTGCAACATATATATTCAATTGAATATCATCTGTAGTAGTTGGCTTAGGAAGAAAATCATGTACTGTATATGGAGGTGGTGGTGCCATATTATGTTTTGATGGAAGAGGAGTGCCAGGCTATGATGGAGGGGCTGAAGCTTTATTGATTCTAGTATAGGTAAAATATTCTCTCCTCCTTAATTCTTTATTCTGATCATCTGTTAACTGATTGATTCGTATTTAGGAGTGGAACAAACTGATTAACATAATGAATACAATAAACATAGATATATGAAGAATAACACATATATCTAGGGAACAATATCTTCTATTGAATAACAAAATAGGCTGAAACTGTAAAACTGCAGAACTGAAAACACTTGCTCGAATGGTGGTAGCTATTTCTGAGAAGAGATGTGGCTAATATGTGCATCCGTTGAGCAAAATGGATTAAAATGAGGCTCCAAAGGCATTTTTGATATTACTCATGAATTCCAAAACCCTAGACATCAAAAAACCTAACCCTAGAAGGTGAAACACCAAAATTCATGTGGACCCCTATGGGTAAGTTGGTGTAAGTTGGTACCACAACTTCCTAAGGTCATAAATTTTGCATACAACCTCTGTTTTAGGTGTGTGATAGCCCGTTGGAAAGGTATTTCAGAGAACTACACATTCTTCCATCAAAATATAAATACTTCTACATTTTGAATGTGGCGAGCCAAAAACACAACGTTTAGGGCCCCAAAACGTCCCTGGAAGTACAACAAGATGTCCTGGCATGAAAACATACAAAATAAGCTAGTTGGATTAGGAGAGATTCCACTAATATCCACTTGGAGGATGTGTGGGGATTCAAACATCCCCAGAAGTGTAGAACCCACAATTACAAACCAGTATAGAAGAACGTGTTGAACAAAAACAGACAAGAGGAGCCAGTTGGAATAGGTGGGTGGCCACCGATATCCACCTGGATCAGAACCAATACATTTTTTATAGTATTTTCTATGCCTCCAGTCTTGATAAAAATGTTTCTTTTGAAGGGGGAGGGAATTTTAAGGTCCTACCCTAACCTCCCTACTTTCGAGTATTGATGAGTCAATCAATTAATATATGAGGCCATTTTCTTTGAATAAGGCCCATTGGATAGTTAATGGGTAGTTACTTAATGTAAAAAGGTTGTCTTTATTAAATAAGTCCCACTAAGTGGATGATACTCATTTATGATGGAACCACAAGTTGTTAGGGTTTTTCTAGTGAGAAAATATCTATAGAGATAGAAAGATATGGAATGTTTCACGAAATGTTGTTATTGTAATTATAGTTTTTATCACAATAGGTTTCCCCCTGAAGAGTACCATGACCATCCTTATATCTTTTGGAAATCATCAATACATGGTTCATATTTTGCATGTTTAATCTCATTGTCTTTTATATAAAAAAAATTGCTTCTATATTTCTCTAAATAATTTTTTTATGATTCAATTTAAGGGTTAAGTAACACTGCATTAAGTCAATCACATTATATTAAATATCAAATGTCAAACAATATCTAAGATGGCCATTCAAGCAAAAGTTTCCAAATGTCTTAGGTGTTTGAGGATAATAGAAAATTATTATAAAAAAAAATACATATGGAAAACATGACAAACATATGACAAACATGGGGGTCATCAAGCAATCACATGATTGTTATGAATGTGTGTATATTACTTTTTTTCTCCTTTTTCTATACAAAATACAATTTATTACATTCATTTAAGGCAACTGATCTATTTATTGCTAATAAATGAAAACAAGGGACAATAAGCATACAAGGAAGCATGAAAAAAAAAGTAAAAAAATAAAAGATAAAGAAAATAAATTAAAATAAGATAAACAAACAATTAACTAAATAAGTTCATTTGATAAAGAATCCACTCATCATGTGTAACCTTCCTAGGGTCAAGGGTATTCTCAGTTCGAGGTTACAATGTCTAAATTCCAATCTCTCAAAGGAACTTGGTTATGAAAACCTAGAGCTTTCATACCATTATGTAACAACCCAAGCCAACATGGTTGGTTGGGAGGGTGTTACCAACAATCAAATGTATATTATTTTCCTTTAATTTCAATTTCTAAATAAATACCATCTAAGTTATCTAAGACGTAAATCACAACTAAAAAATCTAGAAAATAAGCCATAATCAAATAACTATATAGCTCATCAAATCATATGAAATTGTCGCAATCGAAACATTAGGTACTTGCAGTCCTTTTCTTTGTTGAAGACTAGGATCTATTCCAAACCAATACTCCACTAGTAGGGTGTCTCCTAAGGTGGGAATTATGTCCAAGTGGTGTATTTTCACCCAACTAATGTAACCACCTGAACCCATGGTATTCCCTTCAATGAGGTCTGGAACTCAAAAAGAGTGTAGAATAATCACTAAATAATAAAAAAGTTTACTCATTGGTTTTTTAGGAATCATACTCAACAATGGCATCCCAAGGGATCAAATAAAACAATTGCTAGACATAAATGAACATTAGCACCCACAATTGGTTAGGTACACTCCCAGACCCATCTACCCACTTTTAATAGGACAGAGAAGTGTTGACAAGTCCAAATGGCCTGTCAAGTAGGTAAGGGAGAGTACTTGATGGAAATCCCCAATTAGGATTATTCTCGTTTGGGATAGCACTTTTGACTAGTATGTGGGCCTGGTTTCCACATATATATTTTCAATTGTGAATAGGAGAACATAATATTCTGCTATGAACTCTATGAAAAAATTGAAACAAGCTATCTATAATGAAATCAAATTATTCTATTATAATCCTATTCTACTCTAATCTATCATGACCAGGAGCCAACTAACCAAATATGTACAACAAAATTTGTTATTATTAATTGCATAAATAGTTCATGTCAATTAACAATATATTGAAACAATAAAACCACATATTTAATCACAAGTATTTGTATATTAGACTTGTAGTGTTAGCACTTCATCCATTAGAAACCATAACAACTTAAATATATTAAATACTGAACACAAAAATAGTTCATATGAAAAATATTCAAGAAGTTTAAATGAAAAACACATATGTAGAATAGTCCCAAATATATTTGATAATGGTCATGATCTAAAAAATGTCTTATGCTCTTCATTCATTCAGAGATAATAGTGTCATCTAACATGTACAATGGGAAAAAAGTCATTTCTTTTTAGCATGAGGCCCATTTAATATAATACTAGAGACTTTTCATTTCTAATAAATGTTCATTTCCAATATCTGACTTTTCATATTACAATTTCTTATCTCATCATGAATTACAAATGTGTTGGGTTTGTGCAAAAAAAAATAAAATACAAATTTGAAATATAAAACTATTCAAGAAAATTTCTTAGAAGATGATTCATCCACATAAGTGGCCCACATATCATAATTCTGGAGGACCTCCTTCGTTCTTTTCAACTACATTTTCTCTAATTGTAGGTCCCCATCGCACAACTTCATGACTATTTCCTTCTTTATTTCTTTTTCAATTTTCTTTACATAGCTATTGGCTAAAGTAGTCAATCTAATGGGGATAACTAAATATCTATTCAAAATGTCCTTGTTCACTTCCTTGATCTGACTTATCTCATCCTTGCCGATATATTTGTCTTGAACTTCAACTCATTTGGGCCTGCTCATCTAATTATGTCATGGTATCCATCCCAAGATCCTCTACTATATTGTCTGAGGAATTCCAAATGTTTTTACAACATTTAGTAGCTAGTTATCGACCCTCTTGGACTTCATCAAATATCTCCTTAAAGGATTCAAATAATATTTGATTCTTCATATTTTGTTTAGCATTGTACCTAGCTAGAGTTTCATGTGTCTGAGTATGTATCTCCTGCCAATCCAATACCTGTCAAAGGCATACTGAGCCTTTTTATAATGACTCCTTTGTTCATTTATTTTCTCTTGTAGTGTAACTAGATCATCATGGTGCCTTTGTATATCACCCAATGTATGAAATACCCATGAATAACTTTTCTTAGGTCTTCATTGACCTCTGTAGCTTCTTCTTGTATGACCTTCACATCAATTGCCTATTGGCGACTCTCTTCCATTTTAATTTCCATGTGTTGTATTTTTTCTTCGAGCCCCATGATTTCTTATTTCTTCCTTTATGAAATGTTGGCTTGTTCCTAGCATTCTGATTTAAGCTTTGTTACTTCCCTTTCATGCATGTTTTCAGGTTATCAACTTCAATACTGTATAGGTATTGTTTCTCCTTTATTTGTTGTATAAAATCCATCTCCATTTGATCCTTTGTTTCTTTAATTGTTCTTGAAATAAAGATATCTGAACCTTTCAATTGTCCAGAGTAGCTACTAAATCACCAACAATAATGGAATTATCCCCTACAAAGGAATGTAGAACTGAAGCTATCTATATTGCATTTTCCTTGGGGTAATTCCCTAAAGGCCATGAAATGGATCTTTCTTTAGGTTCCATATCCAAGAACTCTTCAATATTTTGTCTCTTGTTGGATCAAGTAGATAACATCCTCTTGGATTTGCCGTAAAATTATTTTTCTACATTTGGTACAATATCCTCAAATACAATCACATATATGGTGATACCCTCATAGCCTGCTGGCAGAGTGTTCAGTGGGGTTAGAGGGTCTATAGGGGTGCTTGGTATATGAATTTTTTGTGAATATTTCAGAGGGTTATTCTTTTCCTATTCCTCATGTAACTTCTTTGTTTCTTCCATTTCTTCTTCTCTTCTCTTAATTTCTTCTTCTCTTTTTTTCTCTTCCTCTTGTCTTTTCCTTTCTGCTTCCTCAACTACTTTTTTAGTTTCTTCCTGACTTTTCCTTTTTTTTCTTCCTCCCTTGATTTCTTGGCTATTTCTTCTTTTAACTTTTGTTCCTCCTTTTCTTCTTTTTATTTCTTGGCCAATTCTTCTTGTGATGTTTTCTTTGCCAATTCTTATTCTACTATTTTTTTATTCTTCTTTTCATACCGTTCATTGGCCTCTAAGGCCTTATTATACTATTATTTTTCTTTAACCTCTTCAAATTTCTTCTTTTCTTCTCCTTGTATGAAATCCTGAGCTATTAGTGCTTCCCATTTCTCTTTAATTTATTTTCCTTTTTCTTCCTCTAATAAATTTATTACTTATTTCTTTGTTGGGTCTTTGATTTTTGTTAAAGTTTCTTCAAAATATAGATTTTCCCTCAATAGTTCTTCCTCAAGATTTGCTTGATGTTGGGTGGTTTTCACTAACCCTACTGATTTGAGATGGATCTATAGTGTTCCTCTAGGATCATGTTGTCTGGCTTTCCCTATGCACACAATCAAATATTTTAGCGTCTTTTCCTCCTTCTTAGCATGTGTTATACCACAAATTTACACATCAATTGCATTTGTGAGATGACCTATCCCTTTTTCCTAGCTTGCAAACTTAAATTCCATTCTCCTTCATCAAACTCATCTAAAAAAAACATTTTTTGTTGCAAATCACGGGTCACCCATGTGAAAACCACGAATGTCCGCAACTTGCTAGTTTGCAACTCGTTGATGCCCTCAAAAAATATGAAAAAATAAAATATTCCACATTTTTGGGAAAGTTTTTAGGTTGGGCTCATTCCCAAAGTCCCCTTGGCCCATAAACAAAGTAATTCAACCACCTCAACCCCTTTAGGATGGTATACAAGAACCTATTAGGGCATGGATGAGGAGGACAACCTAGGTGCAATATTATGTTGACGATTTTGCAAGCTTCTCTATTTTCCTTGGTCCTCTAAGTAACATCCCCCTAATCTAGAACTTGTTTTCCAACACTCCTTATTCTTTCTTATATGACCATAGGGTGTGTTCCTATCCCTTTTGGGTCATCTGAGGAAGGGCCATATTTCTGATTTGATGCTTGAAGGATCAATGGAGGAAACTAGGTGGTTGGCTCCGAGAAAGTGCCAATGGTTAGAGTCAGGTTGTAATTACCTACTTATAATGTTTTCAATAAAAGAGCTCTCTTTTCCTCCATACATGTGTAAATTGATTCAATTTATTGATATATGTTAGTTTACTTCATACACTTGAATTTTTTGCACATTATATATGTAATTTGAATTCATAACTACCTTGTTGCAGCATAGACTTGGTCTTCTTTTGTAGGTTGATACCAGTGGAGATCATAAGAAAAATCAAAGGTGGAAAGCGATGATTGATATCAAACCTAGGATACAAGGTGTGAAGTCTCTCCTTGTCTCCTCAAAGTAGTTATTTTCTTATAGCATTGTTGTGTGTGAGGGTAGGTTCTATATTTTACATATGGTCTCGCTCTATTGTGACATGACCCAAGGTCACAGGGGAAAATTCTTGTAATAGAATTGGTGACCATACTGTGGAGCTCTTATCCTAGTTTGGGTCAGTCTTAGGGTAACTTGTGTTGTATTTGATTTCTGTATCTTTTCATGTTTTATCAGCTGTCCTTTCAAAGCATCTTCCATCAAGAAACTTTTTCAAAGTTTCTAGAAGCCTCCTTCTGGATTGGATTTTTTTTTTCAAGTTTTACTGATCCATCTGCACCTTATCCCTTTATGAGTTGCGGATATCTGCAATTTTCCCTTGTATGACCCATGGATATCTGCTAGTCCTAGTGTACAAAGTCGCAAATTTGTGTAAGAAACTTGATTTTTGAGCCTTTCTCTAAGTTTTGGAGGATCTTGTTTGGTTCTTCAGTACAATATGAGCCTGTTGGGTTTGATTTTGATTTTGATTGTTGTTTTAAGTCTCTGAAAACTTTGAAATCATCTAAAATATCGTGCTTTTGGTTAGGTTAGTCTTTTGGTTATAAGGTTCTTTAGGTGGGTCGACAGGTCAGTCATGTGTGGCTAGGCTGGGTTTATAGTTTGATTGATGTGTTTCAATGATTCTTGACCATTTTCTTTCTTCCTCTTTACCTTGTTCCATTTGTTCATAAAACAAAAAGGAAAATTGCATCTCCTTTTCATTTCATTTATTTTAGTAACATAAAATACAAAGCTACTTGTTTGTTGGCCATTCTTCTCTAGTTCCCTTGTAACTGAACTTTTCAAGAAAAGAAGTTGCTTACTAGCATTGAGGTCTTTAGGAACATTGCTTGATTTGGTCGCTTTCTATTTAAAAAGAAAAAAAAAACTATTTTCTTTCTAGTTAGGTCTCTTTCTTTCTTCACATTGTTTGCATTGTTCTTTGAAAAAGAAAAATATACTAGCATAGGAAAAAATTGCATTCCAAGGTTTGAAGGATTGTTCATGCATTTTATTTTTTGAAACTCTTTTTCATTGAAGAATTAGTGTAAAGTTTTAATTTTCATTATTCTTATAAGTTTCATTTTTGCAATAGTCTCAAACAACATTAGTTTCACTCCATACCCTTTGAGCAAAAACAACCGCTAAAATGAACGCTAAACTTAAAATGTATTAGACTTTGTTTCTATGGTTCACAAACAAGTTTAGGGTTAGGGCCTTGGTTTATATTGGAGAGTTAATTTATCCAAGGCCAGAAAAAAAATAGGAGTATGAGCTAGGGAGAGTTTCAAATCCAACTATTGTGTAAGTGTGGCCGGGAATATCATCTAATGCATCAGTGAAATATGAGGTCGCATAAAGGAGAACCGGGGAGATATCCATTCCGAAGCCTGACTGAGCATAGTGGAGATATCGTATAATGGGGATTTTTCCTAAAGTGACACAGACTCATTTGGTGTTAGTCCTATGCAAATTTTGAACCTATTTGAAGTTTTCCTAAAGTGATACTGGCCTTCTTGGCATCAGTCCTCTGGAGCTTCAGAGCTAGTTTGATATTTTCTAAAGTGACACTGGCCCTTTTGTAGACAATCCTCTGGAAGATCTTTAGGCTTAGTTACCCTTCCCATATGTTCAATATAGACTATCGACTGTACCCCCTAGATCTTGACTACGAGTTGGTAACCTTAGTTTCTTTTCCTAGGGATCTCAGAGGTGACTGTAGGGGTTTTTCATGGTACTTGGGGTAGATGTTGTATCACACTTTTTAGTATTGTTGGAGGGTGCCCCATGAAGCGTGGGCACTTGTAACAGATAAGGCTTATCATTGGAGGTCTAGATAACTGCTTCTCACTCCTTCGTTCATTGGTCCATGGGACTTAATCAACCCGTGACTCAGTCTAAAAGGTCCCTTTCCACTTTTTCATTGCTTTGGACTCAAGAGATTATCCACCTGGGATGAGGATTTGGAAACATTGTTTTCTTGTGATGTTTCTCTTAGGAATTTTTAGTGGAGTGTTTCTTTGTATAGTTGACCTTAGGGTGACTGTAGGGGTTTTTCATGGTACTTGGGGTAGATGTTGTATCACACTTTTTAGTATTGTTGGAGGGTGCCCCATGAAGCGTGGGCACTTGTAACAGATAAGGCTTATCATTGGAGGTCTAGATAACTGCTTCTCACTCCTTCGTTCATTGGTCCATGGGACTTAATCAACCCGTGACTCAGTCTAAAAGGTCCCTTTCCACTTTTTCATTGCTTTGGACTCAAGAGATTATCCACCTGGGATGAGGATTTGGAAACATTGTTTTCTTGTGATGTTTCTCTTAGGAATTTTTAGTGGAGTGTTTCTTTGTATTGTTGGCCTTAGGTTGTGTCAGTATCACCACTTTTAGATCGTTGATTCAAGGTGGTTGACAAAATGCTCTGTTGGTTGGGAAGGACCCCTGATCTTTCTCTTAAAAGTGTGGAGCCACCTCCTAGAAGGCGTGGGTTTTTATACCAATGGTTCATCAGAGTTGGTGTGTGAGAATTTTATGGAAATGAACAATCCCACAAGGGATGAACCTATGCAGAAGAAATATATGACCAAAGTTCTTGATGATACCAACCAAGGGACCCCTTCCCAAGGGGATTCTTTTTCTTTTCCATTCTTTGGAAACATTTGTGCCCCCTTGATGACCACTTTGAACATTCTTGGGTTAAATGTAGGACTAATGGTTTTATTGTGGACCACTTTGAATGTATTGAATGCTCTTGATGCATATGATATAAGAACTTTATGTCATGGGTATTGTATGGTTGTTGATCCTTTACCTTCTGCATCCATGGAGTCTACTCCTTCTCCTTCTCCCTCTTCTGGTGAAAGTATAACTACTAGTAACCAAAAGTATAAAAGGAAGAGGAAGAGGAAGAGTAAGAAAAAGAGTTCACCAACCTATGCTAGTAATGTTGGGGACCTGTCACCAGCCTCCATGAGTCATGTAGGGGGAAAGAAACCGACCTATGCAAGTCATTCTAGAATTAAAATTCCAATCACTTCTAGTCATATTGGCATTGAGTCACTAACCTTTACGAGTCATGTTGGAGTCCTATAACCAACCTCTGTTAGTCACGTTGGAGATGTGTTTCCATCCTCTGCTAGTCATACTGGGGACAAGCAACTAGCCACTACAATTCATTCTAGGGGAACAAGTCTAGTCACAGCTAGTCATATTGGACAAATGTCATCAACCTCTGC
>CBVK0100581350.1:0-11634 GCA_900067695.1 Picea abies
TCAGATTTATTGTTCATAACTTTCTTGCATTTATCAAGGCATCCGTTAATATGTTTACTTTTTAACATGTATCTAATCACATTAAAAAATTATTGTAAGGATATGTAATTGACACATTCCATTTATCAACCTAATGCAACCAAACGTTTCATATTACCACAAACAGATTACCACAAACATTTTATATTGAAGACATGCATTCTCAGTATATTGGAAACACAGGTTCTCAACCTCTACTTTTCGGCTGTGCTAGTAATATCTACATCATAAAAAAAACATATATAAAAAGATAAATAATTTTTCTCATATCTAAATGCCCGACGCACTCTAGACTGCAGATCAGATTGGGTGTTTATTGGGGAGCATGTGGAGCACATGTGATAACAATACATTTACTACGAGGGAGCACCAAGGGTTACTGATCTACATTCATATTAATGTATTCCACCTTCTAGGACGCCTTCCATTCTCCATTACCACGTGCAAGCTTTACATTACCACGTGCAAGATTTACATTACATAAACGTCCACACACAGTGTGATTCTGTAAATAAAAAGGTAAATGTCAAACGATTGCGCTAATGTCCATACCAATACTTGTAAATATTAATGATGAAGACTTAAATGTTCTCCATACCAATACTGTAAGAAATTAATAATGAGGACTTCAATGTTAAAACTGATGTAATTTTTCTTAGATTTGCTAAATTATACTTTGGCACGGTTAGATTTGCTTAATTATACTTTGGCATGAGATAAGGTGAGAAACAATTGTGTGGATTCACTTGAAAATTATTCACAAAGCATAATTTAATTCGCACCGAATTGTTGAACATGAACGACTAATGACTATAAGTAGATCGGATATCAACTCATATATTAAGTGAAAAACTAAACGGTCATAACAATGCAGTGACCACACCTCATATGCTATATAAACTTCCAATTAATACAAATATTTTAGCATAATTATTTAAAATATGATAAAATGCGGGGAGCATTTTATCATATTTTAAATAATCCGTTTCTTCATTGATTTTAAAGAAACGGGAGAAATCTATTGGTGTAGCAGTAATCTTTTTAATGCGGGGTATATGATAAAATTTGGTAATGAAAATCCCAATTTTAATAATAAAATTTTGTAGTTTAAAAAAATAGTAGTATTGTAAATGGATTCATAAATCCTATTCTCATTACTAACAATTCCACATTACAATCTCGGTGAGTAAAACTTACACTTCCACCAAATCGTTTATACAAATATTATAGAATTTGTTAAAAAACTCACTCAAATATAAAGACTGTTTACTACGTAAATAATCTATTCAAATGAAACGAAGTAATTTTCGAAAAGATTCTCGCTGTCTCTATGTCGACTTTTACACCGTTAAGGAATTACAAAATTAGTGAGCGCTCAGTAAAATTGGTTCTGATTTCCAGGACCTCCACGAAAATGAGTTTTTTTTTTTTCCGTTATTCTATCAAAATTCTACTTGACTTCCTCGACCTACAAAGTCAATATAATTTTTCTTTCATGTGAATTTCCTTCCCATTTAATACTATTTCTCTCTCCTCTCTCTATCAAATCCAAATTGACTTCTTTAAAAACCAAATTTTATATTGAATTTCGTTCCACTTTAATATGACCTCTCTCCTATTTTTATCAAATCCAAATTGACTTCTTCATCAACCAAAGTCTATATTACCAACTGCCCGAATTTAGTTCCACTTTAATACTAACTCTCACCTCTCTCTATCAAATCCAAATTGACTTCTTGACGAACCAAAGTCTATATTACCGGCAAATATTAACTGCCCGAGTCCGTTTCACGAATTTTGATCAAAATATTGAAAATGACAATGTCTTTTAAATATTGAAAATGACATACACAACGTTCATTTTAAAATTCCATTGGAAATTTTCGAAAGATACTTCAAGCTAAGGATTTTATGAGCATTAGTATAAACAAGCTAACAACCTAGCTATATTATCTCATCAAATGAGACTACATGACAATAATTATAATGGTAGGAGGCATTCTAGGAATAAACTTTTGCACAAGGTTATAAATAAAATTATCATTTAATTAAGTCAATAAGTATTCTCTATTTGAAATGTGATGTGTTGGCTAATGATATTTTCTATAGGTTATTTTAATGCAAAGATAATATGATAGGGCACTATTATTAATTAAATTTCTTATTAGAAATATGATATGATGTGGTGGCTAATGATATTTTCTATAGATTATTTTAATGTAAAGATGATATGATAGAGCACTAATATTAATTAAATTTCCTATTGGAAATATGATGTGGTGATTAACTTTAGATTGTTTTAATGTAAATGTAACATCATAAGTCACTAATATTAATTAAAGGAGAATATTTTTATGGCCTTTTTTAAATGAAAGATTATAATCACACAAAAATTGTAAGTAATGAAATGTTACTATTACACATTAAGGTTTACTGGAGGCTTTAACCACATATTGCTTTTAGTTTTTGATAGAATGGGGAAAAGAAGTATTTAGTATTTACAATTAGAGTTGTATGAATTTATAAGAACACATAAAATCACACAAAGTTACACAAATGAGGTGTAGCTCTAAAAATTGATTAATTTCATTGAATCTCAAGATAAGTGTATATACATCTAGATATCCTATGAAGAAAGATCAAGAGAACTTTTCGTGAAAAATCTAGACAAGAACGGTCTAGAATTAGGTTTCCAAAGTCAATTTTGTGGGCTCTTCTAGAGATTCTTACAAATACCACATTAACTTTTTAGAGTAGTTATCGAGAGTAATTATATTTCAACACTCCCATACTTCATCATCTACAACACCTAGATTTTGTCTATGAAATTCAAAAACATTTATCGTCAATGGATTTGTGAGTATATCATCCAATTGATCTTTTAACTTATAAAATTAAAAATACATCACCATTGTTTACAAGCTCTGATAAAATGATAGCTTGTACCTATGTGACTTCTTTTCTGGTGAAACAAATGATTCTTTAAGAGGGTTGTCGTTGAATTGTTGTCACAATAAACTGGAGTTTGTCTTTATTGTCCTTGTTGAAGTTCGTTCAATACTCTTCATAACCAAACTGCTTGACAAGATGTTATTTTTGCTACTATATAATCAACATATTGTCACAATGGGTTTCTTCTTAGATGACTATGAAATGGCACCATAACCAAAATGAAAGACATGCCCAGAAGTACTCTCTCTATCATCTAGGATACTTGCAAATTCATTGTTAGCATATCTAATCAAACAATTATTTTCAACGCTTGAGTATGAAATATCATATCTTGTTATTCCTGCAATGTATCTCAATATCCTTTTTACAAATTGCCAATGTATTTCCTTAGGTGTGCCTAGTGGCATGAGACTCTCAACTAATTTCTTGAACAATGTAGGATCTACAATTTAATTTTTTTCTTATTTTCTAAGTTTTGTCCCTATTGCTATCAATGTGGGTGTTTCCTTGCAATTCAACATTCTAAACATTTTCAGCACATCCAATGCATATTTTGTTTGACATATAAAGATTCTAGAATCTGGTTGATTTACCTCTATTCCAAGAGAGTACTTCATGAAACCCAATTTTGTCATCTCAAATTCACGTTTCATTGTTGATTTAAACTCATCTACTAACAAGTTTCAATAAAAATCATGTCATCAACATATAAACAGAAATCAAAATTTCCTTGTGGGTTAATAGGTGGTTGTCAAGAGGATGTAGGTTAGTCCTTCTCAAGTTGGGTCTGCAAAGTATACATGCTTGCTAGACCTCTGTTGCAAAGGTACCAAAAGGCATTTTGACCAAGATCAAGAATTTTTCTTTTCAAATCCTATGGTCGGGAAGCCACAAGCAAGATGGAATACCATTGGCTAAATGGTGATACTTAGCCTAGCCTAAGAGAATGGGAGGTCGAGGGATAACAAGCTCTTGTAGGAAAGAGACTTTGTAGGCTTATACAAAATTCGACTCTCTCGGAAAGGGTGAGGAAATCCAAATATTTGGGTAGTCTCTTTATGGAATATTGATTTCACATCCCTAGAAAATCTTCCAAAAATAGTTCGATCATTTGGAAATATATTGTAGTTCAACTTTCCATCTAGTGGGAAATTTTACTATGAGGAGGGTGGTGAGTGCATGAAGTTGGTGTCCGAAAAAGTTGCAAGGGGGTCAGCAGGAACACACACTCGTCGGAATGCGAGTGTGTTATCAGGAGTGCACATGTGTTCCTAACCCTATAGCTTTGTAAGTACTCACACCTCCACTTAGCTTGCTAGGTAGGTTTAGTGGAAGGAATGCACACAATTTATTAAGAATGCATGCACCTTCTTAGTAACGTGCATGCATTCCTCTGCTAAACCTTTTTTGAAGGGCCACAAGCGCAATTTTCTCTCATTTGCACAAATTGTGCTCGTGCTTTTACTCTCACTGAGCAAATACAAAGAAGCTATAGAGGAGCAATAAGGTGACGATCTTTCCACCGTGTCCCAATCTAGCTAGGTATGTTTAACTCCTTTTATTTTTCTCTCAATTTAGTCATTTCCAATTTAGTCTTTTCCTCCCAAGAATCTAAATTAAATAAATTTGTAGTTTTCTATTATAATTAAAAAACCAACCTAATTTACATGCGATGGCTTAGTTAATTGCAACATATATAATAAAATGGAATCATGAGACAATGTAAACCGCTTAGAAGAAAACCAAGGAGAGAAAAACCCCAACCCATCATAACCACCCAATGTAAACAATCAAATTGATGAGGGGTTGGTCATATTAAGAACCCTTCAGGAACAACTAAGGGACACTAGATAACCTTGCAGAGTCTCCCTGACCACTTCTTTGGACATCATTATGAATTCCATTTCAAGTGCCCAAGGAAAATTGACCTATATTTCTTATTATAGGGTAAGAATGTATGAGTACTATAGCACTTGTTTGGACATAAACCATGTAAGAGACTTGGGCATTTCAAAACAACAAATATTGAATAATTTTAGGGATCCTAGAAATGGAAAAAAACTACCATTGACCAAGAAATGCCTCTCCATTGAATCATGCATACATCCCCAAATTAGTCAAAAATGGATGGATACGTAGCATGTGATTTTTCATAAATGTCCCTGCAATAACAGGGAGGTTCCCTTATATGTTTTGAGAAAATTATGGCATGGGTTTATTTTGGGTAAGCATGTCAACTATTTGACATGAGTGACTTCTAGAGGGTGGTTCAAGGGTCTGCAAAGGACTGAGAGCATGCTAGGTGTGATCCCATATTAGGTCCTTGCCCCCCAGGTGAAGGCCTGACCCCCCTATTGATCCAGATTATTTTTAGAACAAAATGAAAGCAGAGATATTACAACGAAATAAACATAAATATTTCCAGAAACAAAGAAATACGACAATACATGATTTCTATTATTGAAAGAAATGTACAGAGATTGTAAAAATAAAGAGTGTAAGACTCGCTAGAATGGTGATAGATTTATCTCTGAGAAGAGATGTGATGGCTACGCTCATTCGCAAGAAGAAGAGATGTGATGGATACGCTCATTTGCAAGAAGATGAGTACAATGACACTGTGAAGGCCTTTTTATGATAAACATGAATTTCAAAGCCCTAGACATCCAAAAACCTAACCCTAGAACGTGAAGCACAAAATTCATGTGGCCCCTATTGGGGTAAGTTAGTACATCAACTTCCCAAGGTCATAATGTTTGCATACGATCTCCATCTTAGGCGTGTGATAGCCAGTTGGAAAGGTCTTTTTGAGAACTACACATTATGTTGTGAAACTTTGACTTCGTCTATAGTTCAACTCTGCCAAGCCAAGAAAACATTGTTTAGGGCCCCAAAACAGCCCTGGAAGTACATAAAGATTTATTGACATGAAAACTTCCAAAATAAGCCAGTTGGAATATATGGGCGGACACCATTATCCACCTAGATGCTCTGTAGGGATTCAGGACAACCCCGAAAGTGAAAAACCCATAATTAAAAAGAAATTTCCATATTACAGAGAAGCATGTTGAATTGAACACTGTCAAGATGAGCCATTTGGAATTTGGAAGTTTCTCTAATTGGTCTGTGGAATCTTGTCACGAACTTGTTTCTAGTGGGGTTGAATATGTTCCACCAACTTGTTGTTTCTGGGATTGATGGGGCATTGTGTAGGCACCATTGTAGGTGAAGAAACAATATCTTCTTTATGTTCCACAATATGCTTCTATTGGATAGACAGTGTTGAGGCTACAATAATTTTAGTGGCCTTTTGTGCATCCTTTGAACAAACTCTAAAGAGGATGAATTTTGTAGTATGAGAGATCACCTTGTGGCACTATTTTGGTGGAACAATAGTCCGAACTACCTCTGGTATCCTGTAGAGATAACCCCCAAGAGTAATAATTACACTATGGGGTCAAGACTCATAAACAACATGACATTTCCACATATATGGTTGTCCCAAAACAACATCGTAGACATCAAGAGGGGAAACATCACACACTACCTCATCCTTGAAGGGCTAGATGCCATAGGACATGAGGCACTTCTGAATGACACAGAGATCTCATCCTTGGTGAAGCCACCCAATGTTGTATGGCTATGGGTGTGGTGTTGTCGACAACCCCAAATGTTTGATGACCTCAGTTGAGATGAGGTTCTTTTGGCTGTTGCTATCAACAATGAAATGCAATGGAGTCCCCTTCACCCACATTTCTGAATGGAAGAGGCACTCCCCCTCTTTAGGATCTACTAGTTCTTCTAGTTGAATTGGTGTAGTCATGACAATAGTAGTGGGGTCTGCATCGATGATATGTCTTTTTTCATTATGTTCTGGATCAAATTCTGAATCACGATTCAACTCCTTTTCTTTTACCTAGACTACCAATGACTATTTCAAGCGACATTCATCGGTGTTCTGCCAGTGGATTTTGTTGAAGTCGCACCACTTTCCAATGTCATTCTTTGTCTTTCCTTTACCCTTATTTTCCTATGTCTTGGACTAGTTGTCAAGAGGTTGTTGGTTAGGAACTTCTTTACCATGTTATGGTTGTTGTGGATTTTTAGACCCAAACTCCCATTTGTTCTGGTGCCTAAATGTTTTCTCGATTTTGACAACATATTGATAGGCAACTCCAAAGGATGACATTTTTAGGAAATTCATTTTGGTTTGGATGTAACCATGCAGATCCCCATGCTATTTCAAAACAAGATGCTTCTTATATTCTTTGATACCCGTCTTGGTGCACAATGTATGGAAAGTATTTGTGAACTATGACATTGTTTGGATCTTCTCTTGCCGCAGTATGGTCCATCTCATATAATGGTCTTCATAGTTATCAAGAGGGTAGTATTGTTCCTTGACCGCATCCCCAAAAAAATCCCAAGTGGGATCAGACCCATATATTCCATATTTATCTGTGGAACACCAACTTGTTGTCTCTGGGATTGATGAGGCATTGTGTAGGCACCATTATAGGTGAAGAAACAATATCTTCTTTATGTTCCACAATATGCTTCTACTGGATAAACAGTGTTGAGGCTGCAGTAATTGCAGTGGCCTTCTGTGCATCCTTTGAATAGACTCTCAAGAGGAATAATTTTGTAGTATGAGAGATCACCTTGTGGCACTATTTTGGTGGAACAGTAGTCCGAACTACCTCTCGTATCCTGTGGAGATAACTCCCAAGAGTAATAATTACACTACGGGGTCAAGACTCATAAACAACATGACATTTCCACATATATGGTTGTCCCAAAACAATATCATAGACATTAAGAGGGGAAACATCACACACTACCTTATCCTTGAAGGGATGGATGCCATAGGACATGAGGCACTATTGGATGACACAAAGATCTCATCCTTGGTGAAGCCACCCGATGTTGTATGGTTATGGGTGTGGTGTTGTCGACAACCCCAACTGTCTGATGAACTCAGTTGAGATGAGGTTCTTTTGGCTGCTTCTATCAACAATGAAATGCAACAGAGTCCCCTTCACCCACATTTGTGAATGGAATACGCACTCCCCCTCTTTAGGATCTACTAGTTCTTCTAGTTGAATTGTTGTGGTCATGACAATAGTAGTGGGGTCTACATCGATGATATGTTTTTTTTCATTATTTTCTGGATCAGATTCTAAATCATGGTTCAACTCCTTTTCTTTGACCTAGACTACCAATGACTATTTCAAGCGACATTCATCGGTGTTCTACCAGTGGATTTTGTTGAAGTCGCACCACTTCCCAATGTCATTCTTTGACTTTCGTTTACCCTTATTTTCCTATGTCTTGGACTAGTTGTCGGGAGGTTGTTGGTTAGGAACTTCTTTACCATGTTGTGGTTATTGTGGATTTTTAGACCCAAACTCCCATTTGTTTTGGTGCCTAAATGTTTTCTCGATTTTGACAACATATCAATAGGCAACTCCAAAGGATGACATTTTTAGGAAATTCATTTTGGTTTGGATGTAACTGTGCAGATTCCCATGCTATTTCAAAATGAGATGCTTCTTATATTCTTTGATACCCATCTTGGTGTGCAATGTATGGAAAGTATTTGTGAACTTCGACATTGTTTGGCTCTTCTCTTGCCGTAGTGTGGTCCATCTCATATACCGGTCTTCATAGTTATCAAGAGGGTAGTATTGTTCCTTGACCACATCCACAAAAAAAACCCAAGTGGGATCAGACCCATATATTCTATATTTATCTGTGAAAATTTTCTCCTAGTAAGATTCCCATCAATGTTTGACATGGGGGAGAGGCTCGAGGAGTGTGAAGGTGATATTTTCTCTGTCAAAAAAATTATGAACAGAGAAATAAAATTCTAGCAGATTTAACCATTTTTCTAAGGCATCTACATCTATCTGAACTTAAAATATGGGAATATCAAAATTAACCTGTACCTTGGAGGGAGAGGTTCCTCCAAAGTTGTCTCTTGATGAATATGCACCTATTGCTATCAGTAGGCATTGAAGGATGTGGGAAAAATTCTCCATCATTTCGTCCATCTGTCACGTGAGAGCTTTCTCAAGCAATAGGTTAATAGAATATTTTTCTCCATCATTTTTATTTTATTCCTCCATGGAGGGTTTCTTGGGTGTGCGAGAACGATTATCCTCAAGAAAGACAAGCTCAAGAACCAACTTGCTATACTTGGACCTCGTCATGGACATGCACTGAAAAAGGATCAAGCGCATTATGATCTGATACGAAATGAAAGAAGATATATTAAAATGAAATATACATAAATATTTCTAGTAATAGAGAAATACAACAACACATGATTTCTATTAATGAAAGAAATGTATAGAGACTGTAAAAATATAGAGTGAAAGACTCGCTAGAATGGTGACAACTTTATCTCTAAGAAGAGATGTGACAACTAGGCTCATTCGCAAGAATATGAGTACAAAGAGACTCTGAAGGAATTTTTATGATAAACATGAATGCCAAAAATCTATACATCCAAAAATCTAACCGTATAAGATGAAGCACCAAAATTCATGTGGGCCCCGTTGGGGTAAGTTAGTACATCAACTTCCTAGGGTCGTAACTTTTGCATATGATCTCTGTTTTAGGATAGATAATCATAAGTTTAATAATTAAATAAAGGGTTATGATTTCAACCACTAACTTCTTTGCATGACAAAACATGTGAGTATATCATTAAAACTAGTGATTAGGGCGATTAACATAATAATGGATGATCATAAGTTTAATAATTACCCCTAGTTTTTATTTTGAAAATAATTACCTATTGGAAAGGTTTTTCTGAGAAATACGCATTATGCTATCAAAATGTCACCTTGTCATTAGTTTGACTCTGGCAAGCCAAGAAAACACTATTTAGGGCCCCAAAACAGCCCTAGAAGTACAAAAATATGTATTGACATGAAAACTTCCAAAATAAGCCAGTTGGAATATATGGGAGGCAACTATTATTTACCTCGATGTTGTGTAGGGCTTCATGATAGCCCCAAAAGTGCAGAACCCACAATTACAAAGAAATGCCTCTATTACAGAGAAACGTATTGAACTGGAAATTGTCAAGATGAGCCAATTGGAATTTGGAGCAGGTGGGTTTACACCAATATCCACCTATATGAGTCCTCCCCCCTTATGAAGAAATGGTCTCCATTGCATTGATTGAACTGGAAATTGTCAAGATGAGCCAATTGGAATTTGGAGCAGGTGGGTTTACACCAATATCCACCTATATGAGTCCTCCCCCCTTATGAAGAAATGGTCTCCATTGCATTGATTTACCGAGGAAGAGGGGAAAGCATTTTCTGAATCTGAATCTTGGTGAGTTGTGTGCCTTGCTGGAGAAGTTGCTCTACTTGGTCTATGGAAGGTTGTCACAAACCTGTTGCTGGTAGGGTTGAATCTGTTCCGCCAACCTATTGTCTCTAGTCTTGACGAGGCATTCTGTAGGAACCATTATAGGTGAAGAAACAATATCTTCTTTCACTTATGCAATTTGTTTTTGTTGGATAGAAGGTGTTGAGGATGCAGTGGTTGCAATGGATTTTTGTGAATCCTTTGAAAATACTATGAAGAGGATGCATTTTGTAGTATGAGATATCACCTTTAGACACTGTCTTGGTGGAACAATAGTTGTAACTTCCTCTGGTATCCTTTAGAGATGAACCCCCAGAGTAATAATGACACTATGGGGTCGAGACTCATAAACATCATGACATTTCCACATATATGGTTGGACCAAACAACATCACTGACATCAAGAGGGGAAACATCACACACTACCTCATCCTTCAAGGGTTGGATGCCATAGGACATGCAACAGTGTTGGCCGACACAGAGATCTCATCCCTTGTGAAGCCACCCGATGTTGTATGGTTGCATGTGTGGTTTTTTCGACAATCCCAACTGTTTGACAACCTCAGCTAAGATGAGGTTCATTTGTATACCTCTATAAACAATGAAATGCAATAGGGTTCCCTTCACCCACATATGTGAATGGAATAGGCACTCCCCTCTTCAGGATCTATTGGTTATTTTGGTTGAATTGTTATGGTCGCGACAGTAGAAGTGGGGTTTGCTTCGATGATATGGTTCTTTTCATTATTTTCTGGATCAGATTCTAAATCATGGTACGAATCCTTGTCTTTGACCTTAGACACCAATGACTGTTTCATGGGATATTCATCGATGTTGTGCCAAAAACATTTGTGGAAGTTGCACCACTTCTTAGTGTCATTCTTCATGTTTCCTTTACATTTATTTTCCAGTGTCTTGGAATTTTTTTTGGGAGGTTGTTGGTTAGGGACGTCTTTACCATGTTGTGGTTGTTGAATATTTGCAGACCCAAACTTCCATTTGTTCTGGTGCGTAAATTTCTGCTCGATTTTGATAGCATATTCATAGGAAACTCCCAACGATGAGATGTTTACGAAATCCATTTTGGTTTGGATGTACCTATGCAAATCCCCACGATATTTCAAAACCATATGTCACTTGGAGTCTTTGATACCTAGATTGGTGCGTAAGGTATGGAAAGTATTTTTGAACTCCAACACTTTTTGGCTCTTCTCTTTCTATAGTGTGGTCCATCTCATGTACTGGTCTTCATAGTTA
>CBVK0100581351.1:0-11633 GCA_900067695.1 Picea abies
CTTCTTTTCTCAGGAAAAGTTCTTCTCCCTTCTCTCTTCAGGAACTCAGGCCATTGACCCCTCTAAAGGAAACATATAGGTTTACATCATTAATGGTCATAGGGATGATGAAAATAATGTGTAACAGCCATATGCCAAGAAGTACAAGATCTTCCTCAACTCTAACAAGAAGTATCAATGATAAATATTTATTATACCAACACTGTATTTTTGTAGATCCGACTTATACAAAAGATCCCATGCAGCCACTAGTCTCTCTAGGGAAAATCCTCAAACCTGCATAATCATTTCTCATGCATACATAAAAATCCAACTAATCATAGAAATAAGACATACCTTTTGAGCCAGTGGATAGATCTTATCTATCTGATCACTATAGACCTTCCTGGGATCTTGATCTCTGAATCTAGAACCTCAACATCTTCATATTCTCAAGTTTATATGGATTTACCCTCATGTATGCGCCCTAATAAATTGCTAGCCTTCATATGTATGCATCCTAACACATTGTTATCCTGCATACACCTCAGAAATTAAGGCTTTTTATTATTTTTTTTAATTCTAAAATTTTCATCGTCAACCCTTCGTGCTACCTCAAACTTTTGCAACTTCAGATGTATCAATGAGAACTTACAATAAGCCTTACAGAACAATAGATATTCAATATGTTAAAGTGTGATTAAATGAGAGAGACTTGCCTCTTATTTATAATTTCATGTAGCATCCTCAAGGGGTTACATTTTAACCATCTTAACCCACTTTCCTTATTTTAGGGTTAACCCACTTATAACCACTTGTCCACTTGACTTAAACACTTTCCATAATTAGTAATTTCTCCATTAACTTTATTATTTACATAATTTCTTTTGCATCCTCTTTGACTTATAGTACAGTCATCACTTCACTTTATTATTTAAAATTTCTTCTTTGCAAACACTTTGACTACTTTGACCTTTTGGGGCTTCTAGATGACTCATGAGGGTTATCCAACTTCACATGGCCATAACTCTCTAAGCGTGAGGATTTATGTGATGTTCCAGACACCACCAGAAATGGCATGACATGTACTATACATATAGAATAGTATTACCTACAAATATATCAAAACTCATACCATTTTCCATCAAACAAACTTGGGTCCATTCCCCAAACCTTTGTGCTACCATAATTCTCTATCGGACTTTCTTCTAGGGTTGACATCAATGAAAACCAACCCAATTAATAAAAAATCTCCCCCTTTGGCATTGATGGAAACAGTCTGATGCAATACTGAAGTCATTTCATGCAATACTGAAGTCATATCACTCATTCTCTCCATGTGACCATTGCTCCCCTTGGAACCATGCCTATGTTCTCTGCATATGATTTCATCTCTGTGTTATGCATATGATAAATCTCCCCCCCTTTTTCATCAATGGAAAATGTATATTTTCATCTGGGGTTGCTCCCCCTAACTGAGATGTTCTTGGGGATACTCCCCCTGACTGACCTCTTCCTGAAACGGATCTCCCAACTTGAACAATCCTCTTTATGGTGTTTCCTTGTGTAAATCTAAGACATATAAGATAAGAATTCAAAAACATTCATTTTGAAGTAGAAAATACTCTGAGTCTCTAGCAAAGATACTCAATGGATTTTCTTGGAAGCAGTTTTGTAAATATGTATGCCACTTGTTCTTTTGTGCCCACATATTCAACTCTGATGTTCTTCTCTGCAACCTGTTCTCGTAGAAAGTGATACTTGATTGGAATGTTCTTCGTATTGGAGTGAATCACCGGGTTCTTTGAGATACTAATGGCACTTGTATTATCACAATAGATTAGAATGGGCTCATCATACTCAACCTGTACATCTGTTAGAATTTGTTTCATCCATAGAACCTATGTACAACATGTTGTTGCTACAATATACTCTGCCTCGGTTGTAGATAAGGATATTGATGATTGTTTATTTCTTAGCCATGATACTAAACACTCACCCAAGTAGAATGGTGCTCCACTGGTGCTTCGTCAGTCATAAATGAAACCTTCCCAATATGAATATGTGTAGGCAATAAGTGATAGATCCTTTCCTTTTGGATACCATAATCCAAAATCTTTTGTTCCTTTGAGACATCTAAAAATCCTCTTCACTGCTAATACATGTGATTCCTTTGTTGTTGCTTGAAATCGTTCCATCTGTCCAACTTCCTGCATTACATCTGGTCTAGATGCTATCACATATAGTAATATAACAATCATTCACCTATATTGTCTTTGTTATGTAGACTTTGAATCATCATCTTTTTTCAACTTACAACTGGTTTGCATAGGAGTGGTAATTGGTTTTCAATCTTCCATTCTGAAACTCTTTAGCATTTATCTAATATAATTAGTTTGAGAAATAAAAATTCCTTCATTTCTTTGACATATCTGAAGACCTATAAATAAGGATATTTCTCCAAGTAAATACATTTCAAATTCATTTTGCATATCCCTTGCAAATTTATGGCTTTACATGTCATCATTGCTTCCAAAAATAATATCATCAACATAAAATTCAATTAATAAAATACTATCTTGAGTTACCTTGATGTAGAGGTTTTTGTCTGCACTTCCTTTTATGAACCTTGCTTGTTGTAGATATTTATCTAGTCTAGAGTACCATGCTCTAGGAGCTTATTTTAGACCATACAATGCATTCTTCAATTTACACACATAATCTGAGTTCTCTGACAACTGAAATCCTTCTGGTTGTTCAATGTAGACTTCTTATTCAAGTTTCCCATTTAGAAAATTTGATCTCACATCTATCTGATGCACTTTAATATTTTTGGATCATGCATAAGCTAAAATAAATCAGATTGCTTCCATTCTAGAAACTGGGGAAAATGTCTCTTAAAATTTGATTCCTTCAACCTATGTGTATCCTTTACATACCAATCTAGATTTGTTCTTTGTAACATGTCCATATTCATTCAATTTATTTCTGAATACTCACTTTGTGTCAATCACATTCTTATTCTTTGGTATTGGAACCAATTCCCAAGTGTCATTATTCTCTAATTGATCCAATTCTTCATCCATGGCCTTATTCTAAAATTCATCCTTTCTGGCCTCTTCAAAACTGTTTGGTTCAATCGTAGATGAGAGTGCTAGGTGTGTTTTCTCTGGTGAATAGATTCTTCTTCTAGTCTCAACTCCTGCATATTTGTTTCCGATAATCTGATCTGAAGGATGATTCTTTTGTACTCGTTTGGTAGCTGTCTTTTGAGGCACTTGCTGAACTTTCTCTTACACTTCTGTCTGATCCTCTTCTTATTCCCCTTCTACTTCTTCTTCATATTCTTCTTCTTCTTCATAAAGTTGTTCCATTGATTCATTTTCTTATTCCTTTAATTCTCGTCTACCTGTTTCATCAATTGTTACATTGATGCTTTCCACAACTTTGTTCAACCTTAGATTGTAACACTTGTATGTTTTCCTTGTACTTGAGAAACCAACAAGTACTCCTTTGTCCACACGAGAGTCAAACGTTCCCATTCTACCATCTTCTCTTTTGATGTAGCATTTGCTTCCAAATACTCTGAACTGCTTCACATTTGTTGGTCTTCCTTTCCATAGCTCGTAGGGAGTTTTTTCAGTGTTGTTTATGAGAATTACTATGTTTTAAATGTGAACCGATGTATGCACTACATGTGTCCAAAGATATCTTTCAATTTGGAATCCACTAGCATTGATCGAGTCATTTCCTGTATTGTCGTGTTCTTTCTTTCAATAAATCCATTCTGTTGAGGTGTCCTAGAAATGAAGAATTTCCTTTTTAGTCCATGCATGTTGCAGTAGTACATAAATTCCTTTGAAGTGAACACTCCTCCATTATCATATCTCAAACATTTGATTTTTAATTAAATTTCATTTTCAACCATTTCATTGTAGACCTTGAAGTTTTCAAAATCTTTTGACTTATTCATGAGAAAGAAAACTGCAGTCATTCTCGTATAATCATCAACTAATAACATAAATTATTTCTCACCTTTTAAACCCTTTATTGTAGTTGGTCCAACTAGATCAATATGCACAATTTCTAGTGGTCTTGTTGTTTAATATTCCTTTGATTTAAACCTGGTCTTTGTTTTCTTTCTTTGTTAACAATGCTTTCATAAAGTGTTGGTTGGTTTCGTGATCTGGGGAATTTCTCTAACTTCTTGATTTTTGCTGACTTTGAAAATTTTATCAAAGTGTATGTGACCCATTCTTTTGTGCCATAGCTATATTTCACCTTCCTTTCCTAGACAACACTTTTCATTTCCAATTTCACTTAATACATATATGTTGCTTGAAGTTCTTGCAACTGTTGCAATAAATTTTCCTGAACCTTCTTTTCTTATCTCTCACTTTTGTGAATCGAAAGTAATTTTATGACCTTGGTCACACATTTGACTCACACTTGGAAGATTATGTTTCATATCTTATACTAGTAGAACATTTTCTTCCTTGGTATTCTTGTTTCCAATTCTGACTATGCCTTTTCCAATTATTTTAGTTGAATCATCATTTTCGAAGAAGAGTGATTCATATCTTTCCTTTATTAATGTAACAAAACTTGTATTTATCACCTCTCATGTGTTTTTACAAACCACTGGCAACATACCAACCATGTTTCTTTTTCTTAGCTTGTAGAATGAGTGTGTATTCTTCATTTCTATACTGATTCTTCTTTCTTATCCATTGTTGGACAACTGAGAGGGGGGGGTGAATTAGTTGTTACTGTGCTTAAACAATTATGCTTATTTTAAACTCTTTATAGAGCACTCAATGAAAATCACAATAATGCAGGGAAGTAAGCAATAGAACATTCAACATTATTCACACATATGAGATACACAGAGACAAATATTTCCTGAGGAAACCCATAAAGGGTAAAAACCTCTTCTTCTTTATATGATAAGTAATATTTACATTCTGTACATTATCATACTTATTAGCACCAACTCATAATGAGGCTACAACCTCTGTTTTGTAAGTTGCTACTTGCTGAGAGCACAAACTCTCTGGTTTCTCTAGCACCCACTAGAAGGAAGCATCGACTCCCTGGATTCTCTAGCACCCACTAGAAGGAAGCACCAACTCCCTAGTTTCTCTAGCACCCACTAGAAGGAAGCAACAACTCCCTAAGTGTTCCAGCACCAACTTCCCATCACACAGGCACCAACCTATATAACGGAGAACAACAATTCTCCCTTGCACCACCCTACCACCCTGGTTTCTCTGGCTGCAACCAGATGGAAGCTACAACTCCCTGTGTTCAAGCACCGACTTGAACCTCTAAGGACGACAGTCCTCCCTAGCACCTCCCTAGCACCCTAAAATATAAATCTTTGCTACTAAAACTTATTGCAGTGATATAATGTTCATCAATGACTTACCAGTCTCATCATTGTTTTGCTACACTGCCCTCCTCTGTCTGCCTCACTGTCGTCCTACACACATGCCTTGTTCTTTCTATTCTTCTGAATTTTATGCTCTGTGCACCATGTACATTCAATGCACCATTCCTCTTCTTTGCATTTCAGCTGCTGCACTCTGCCTCCTTTTACACACCTGAATCACTCTCAACAACCATCGATCTCTTCTCTATTCTACATTTTCATACTCATTGTGCACCTTGTGCATCCTATATGCACAATCCTTCTGCATGCTCTTCACTGCGCCATTTTTCTCCCCATCATGATCTTCACTCCACTCCACCTTGCCACCACTTCACATCCTCGAGCATAAACACACTCTCTCTGTTATGCATAACCTTCTCGTGTCGAGTCCTCTTCCTGATCATCATCGCAATTCCTCATCTTTTCTGGTGGTTATCCCCATGCGTTCATCATCACTGGGTGTTATGCTGAGATTCCTTAGCCTCTCTAATAGTCGAGACTCTTCATATTCTCTATCATAGTCGAGCTCATCCTCTCTGTTGTAGTTATAGGCTTCAACGCTCTTCTATCTGTTGATCGCCTCTATCAATAATATTCCTTCCACTGGCAGATGCCTTGAGACTCTTCATCTTCTCTGGCGATCACCCTGAAGTCTCTTCGAGTCCTCTGATAGAAACCATCAGTCGTTTCTAGCAGTTACACTGTGAACCTATTCAGCCTTATGCCTTTGGCACCTTTCACCTTTCCTTTCACATATGGCCTCAAGCGGTGACCACAACCTACACCAAAAGGTGTTTTCGCATTTTGGCATTTTGCATGTCACGAATTCCTATTGCGAGGCATCTCGAATCTCCAAGTCATGATCTCCAAAATGGAGCTTGGTTACACTAGCTCCTTCCTCCATCTTCTGCAGATGTGACCACTGGCTATGACCATAGCCTTATTCGAAACTGCATTTCACAATTTCACGTTTCGTGAATTTGTTGCGAGTCACTTTGACTCTTCCAACTCTCGATCATGAAATGGAGCCTTGCAACTTGCAAGCTCCTTCCTTCACATGCCCACAGTTTTGACCAAGCATTTTATCCATAAAGTGATTTGGCGATTTCGCATTTCAGCATTCCTGTGGTGAAGTGTTTCAACACTTCCAACTTTTGGTATCTGAAACTTGCACCAACAGGTGTTTTTTTCATTTTGTCATTTCAACATTTTGGCATTCATGTGGTGAATTGTTTCAACACGTCCAACTCCCAGTATCTGAAACTTGCACCAAAAGGTGTTTTTCGCATTTCGTCATTTCGACATTTCGGCATTCCTATGGCGAAGTGTTTTGACACTTCCAACTCCTGGTATCCGAAACCTGCACCAAAAGGTGTTCTTCGCATTTTGACATTCCGGCATTTCAACAATTCTTGTGATGAGATACCTTGATGCTCCATGTCACGATCCAAAAAAATCTGAAATGGAGTCTTTGTTGATGTGCCTGTTTCGGGATTTCGGTGATTTACATTTCACAACTTCAGGACTCCTGTGATGAAGAGTCTCAACTCTTGACTCCTCCAAATCCTGGTAGCCGAAACTCCAAAATGGATTTTACGCTTCTAATCTTTCCATGCCATCATCATTGCTGATCTTCCTTGCCTTCCTATTTTCCATCAAAAGAACAAGCACACTCTTGCACTCTTCATGCATCTTTGCACTATCTCTTCTGGTCTTCACGAGCTTGCTCTGCTGCGTCTCCCAAAAATACTTCTGGTGCCTACCTGACACATTGTACCTATACTCAAGACATCATCACTATTGTACTTGCCATCAATGAAAAGAATCCACTACCTGTAAAACATGCCAACAATCTCCCCCTTTGGCATTGATGGCAACAAAGGCACTCGGACCTGTTCACCCGGACCAGTTCTTTTCTCCCCCTTTGACATCAATGTCAAAGAAAACATGCTCCCCCTGATCTGTTGCAATATTTTTTAGAGGTATCAGATATTCAATCAATACAAACTCCCCCTAACAGGATGGACTCTCTTAGGTGTGAGACGGGATGACACCCAACTTCTATCGGAGATATTCAAATGGTGTCTTGGCTAGGGGTTTAGTAAATATGTCTACTATTTGTTTTGTGGTTGGAATGTAATGGACCTGAACAATCTGATTGGTGACCTGCTCTCTCAAAAAATGGTATTTTATGGGAATATGCCTGGTCTTGGAGTGGAATATAGGATTCTTGGACACACTGATGGCACTAGTGTTATCACAATGAATTGGAATCGGTGTAGTGTATTTTACCTCCAAGTCTGTAAGTGTATGAATCATCCATAATACCTGAGTGCAACAGGTAGTAACAACAATGTACTCTACCTCTATAGTTGTTAAAGAAATGGAACCTTTCTTTTTACTCAACCATGCTACTAGAGAATCTCCTAAGAAGAATGCACCTCCACTCGTGCTTTTCCTTTCATCAGTGCAGTTAGCCCAATCAACATCTGAGTAGAATGATAATTGAAAATTCTGATTCTTAGGATACCATAGGCCATAGTTCATTGTTTCTTTCAAATATCTGAATATCCTTTTGATAGCTAGCAAATGACTCTATTTAGGTGCATACTGATATCTTCCTACCATTCCAACAACATGCATTATGTCTAGGCAAGATGTTGTGATGTACAATAGGCTACCTATCATTGAACTATATGAGCTTTGATCAACATCAGGCGAGTCATCATCCTTGCTTAATTTGCATCTAGCAACCATAGGTGTGCCCACAGGTTTAAAATATTCCATTTGAAACCTTTTCAACATTTCTCTTAGATATTTTTCTTGAGAAATGAACATCCCTTCAGACCTCTGAGTAATTTGCAAACCTAGAAAAAATGACAGTTCACCTTTCATAGACATTTCAAACTCAGACTCCATGGCAGAAGAAAACCATTGTACCAATGAATCCTTATTACATCCGAAGATGATGTCATCTACATAGACCAACACGATGAGAAAATCATTATCCTCTGTTTTGATATATAGATTGTTGTCAATTGTTCCTCTCTTGAACCCTTTGTCTTTGAGATACGTATCCAGTCTGTGATACCAGGAACGAGGGTCTTGCTTTAACCCATATAAAGCTTTCTTCATCTTGCATACTAAGTTAGGGTTATCAGACAATTCGAAACCTTTTGGTTGTTCCATATAGACTTCTTCATTTAAATCTCCATTTAGAAAAGCTAACTTGACATCCATTTGATAGACTTTAAACCTTTTATGACAAGCATAGGAAAGAAATATTCTGATAGCTTCTAATATTGCTACGGGCGCAAATGTTTCATCAAAATCTAGTCCTTTTATTTGAGCATAGCCTTTAGAGACCAATCTTGCTTTGTTACTGACAACTTGTCCCTGCTCATTTAACTTATTCTTAAAGATCCATTCAGAACCAATGATATTTTTACCTTCAGGTCTATGAACCATCTCCCATGTATTGTTTTTCTCTATCTGATCAAGTTCATCATTCATTGCTTTAACCCAATGGTCATATTTGTTAGCTTTATTAAAATTCTTAGGTTCCAGCATGGATATGAAAGCTATATGTGAGTGTTTGGTGTTTTTTATTATCTTTCTCCTGGTTTGTACACCTTTGTCTTTTTCACCAATTATTTGACTTGCAGGATGATTCTTTTGAGTGATTTTGGAGGAGGAATTTGAAGTTGTCTACTGATTTGAGTCTGTCTGAGTATCTGTGTCTTCATTTGATTCAGAGTCTTTGTTTTCTGATTCTTGGACCTATTCATCTTCATCTTTAGTTATGTCCTCTATAGAAGAATCATTATTGTACACCTCTCTTGCTGGGATTCCTTCATCAACTTTTATGTCAATACAGTCAACCATTTTATGCAACCTCTTATTATAGCATCTTTATCCTTTACTGTTTGTAGTATACCCTAAGAAGATACCTTCATCATCCCTGTCATCATATTTGCCAAGGTTCTCATCATTATTCTTTATGTAACATTTACTCCCAAAGACTTCGAAGTGTTTGATTGAAGCAGGTCTCCCATACCACAGTTCATAAGGTGTCTTGTCACTTTGTGGTCTATGGTGGGCTTTGTTAAGAACATGGACTGATGTGTGTATTTCTTCTACCCAGTAGGTTTGACCAATGTTCTTCTCATTCATCATTGACCTGGCCATCTGCTGCACTGTTCTGTTTTGCCTCTCAACTACTCCATTTTTTTGTGGATTTCTTGGGATTGTGTATTCTCTCTTGATCCCATGCTTATCATAGAATTCCTTGAAATCACCTGACATAAATTCTCCTCCTCTATCTGATCTTACTGCCTTTAACCTCTTGCCTATTTGATTCTCATTTAAGGCCTTAAATTTTTTAAACTTCTCAAATGCTTCATATTTTTCCTTGAGAAAGGCAACCTGAGTAATTATAGAGTAATCATCAATAATCATCATGAAGTAGTTTTATTTCCCTGTGCCTTCCTGTCTTGATGGTCCACATAAATCCATATGAACTATGATGGTCCACATAAATCCATATGAACTAGTTGGAGTGGTTTCTCTGTTGAAGTAGAGCTCTTGGACTTAAACTGTGTCCTGGTTAGCTTTCCTACTTGGCAGGGTTTACACATAGAATCTTGGGGCTTTGATATTCTCAGAAGATCTTTTACTACCTCAAGATTTTTGAGCTTGATTAAGTGGTCAAAGTTTATATGTCCAGGTCTCCTATGCCATAACCAGCTTTCATCATGTTTGCTTAGATGACACTCTTCTCTATCTTCTTTTAGCACATATACATTATTTTTTTTCCTTATGACTTTGGCCACCACTTGTCCTGAGTTTATAGACTTTATCTTGCATTCCTTGGATGTGAACACCACTTCACATCCTCTGTCACACATTTGAATTACATTGAGTAGATTATGTTTCATCCCATCTACAAGCAGAACATCTTGGGCTTTTCCTTTTCCATTACTTAAACTCACCATCCCTTTACCCTTTATTTTACATGGAGCATCATTTCTAAAGGTTACATTTCCTGATTTTCTTTCATTTAGAGATAGAAACTTACCTTTGTCTCCCGTCATATTTTTGGAGCATCCATTGTCTATATACCAAGGGTTCATTTGTCTTTGATCTGACAACACTAATCCACACTTGTCACTTTCTTTCTTCTTCCAGACCTTGACATTTTCAGCAGGGGAATTTAAATATAGTTCATAGTTCCTTAAGTGACAGTCAATAGATTTAGGTCCATAGTTATGATAGATGTAACATTCTGGTTCATCGAATAAAGGATCATAACGATTGTTATGCTTAACCTATGTCCTTTTCCCATCCATCAAGTGATTTGCAGTCTGTGGTGGTTTGTTACTTGGCTATCTCATTCTTTGTTGTGGAAGATATCTATAACTTGAATGTCTTGATTGCTCATAATTTAATTTTAAAGAACAATTTACACCTTTATGACCAAAGTTAGAACAAAAGAAAAAATATCCATAGAAAAAATGTTGGTACCTGGAAAATGGTTGTCTTCTTTGAGAAGGTCGATTTCTTCTATGTTGATGATTTCTTCAAACAGAGAGTACATTATTTCTCTGATCCATAGTTTCAATTTTGGTACCTCTTTCATTACTCCTCCTCGACAGATGATTATCTTCTTTTGTTTCTGCAGGTTTTTTGTTGTAATAGATGGTAGATTTGACAAAATTTATGGGTTCTTTGTTGCCTGGTTGATCACTACTTGATCCCTCTTCATAACCCAGACCTGTTTTCAGCTTTGGGTTTCTTTGCTGATCCAGAATGGTGGCCAATGCTTCTAATGCTTTGATACTTGATAGACTCTGATGATACAAGGCTTGAAACTTCTCCAACTCTTTCCTGGTTTTCACTACTTCTTTTTCCAGATCTTCACATCTTTCCTTCTTTTCTGATAACTATTGTTTCAGAATGTCTTCGATTTTCTTTGCCTCTTCTAATTCCACTTTTAGTAGGGAAAAGTCTTCATCAGGCTATTTACTATCTTTCTCGAACTGTATTAGCAATTTTTTTTGCTTTCTGTTCTTAATTCTGAGTCTGTAAATTTCTTCCAAAGCACTGATTAATTCACCTTCCATATCCACCATAGATTCTTCATCATCCATTTCACCTCCTGTGTGTTCCTCATCAAAATCTTCCATATCCATAAGCATAAAATAATTTAGTTTATCTTCAATAG